>LBNU01025835.1:8801-25642 GCA_014162995.1 Artemisia annua | reverse complement strand
AAAAAATCAATCAACTATAACTAAGTGAAAAATCTAGTGATTTAAGGCGCTTAATGCAAATTAACAGAAAGATAAAAAAGAACAACTAATACTTAAAAAATGATATGATGAAATTAAAAGAAAATGGAATACTAATTTTAATAAATAAAACAAATAAAATTATTTAAAAAGTAGAAAATAACTTAGAAAATAAGTAAAACTCTAAAAAATGTAAATGACTTAAAATAATTAAAAACTTGAAAATTATTATACTATTATTTATATAATTATTAGACTTAACTATTTATATTACTAAATCAAATAAAATTATCAAAAAGTAAAAGATTATCCTAAAAACTTGCAAATTTAGATTTCTAAAAATCTAGAATATACTTAAAATAAAATGGAATAATTAAACTATTTATATTATTATTTTAGTTACTACTTATTAAATTAACTATTTAGTACTTATTATTAATGATAATAACCTAAAAAAGAATATGAAATTTATTTAGAAAAATAAAAAAAACTTAGAATCTAAAAATGTGTAAAATCTATTTAGAACTTAAATATATTTATTATACTATTTATATAATATATTAATTAATTATATAATATTTAAATCATATATATTGTTTATAAGTCTACAACACACACACCATATTCCATTCAACATTCTTTGACTCAGGAATCTTTTTCATTCACAGGATATCACACTCCAGGGAACATAACGAACCCGGGGAATCATTGTATTCTCCAGGATACATTTTGAATCGAGTCCTCCAGCAGTTTTGACTTTCTGTTGACCAAACCCTTGGTTGACGGATAAGTTGACCGTTTGGGGACGAATCAGTCATACAAATGATTTTCTGAAGAATCATAAAAAGAAAATTATTTGTATACAAAGAAGACTTCTCTTCTTATACCAGAAATAATGCACTAAAGCGTGCACTAGATCGGAAAGGCACGGATATAAAGTAATTAATGCCTTTGAGAGGAACAACCGTCTTTTTGGCGACGTGCTTTCCCCATTTAGGAAAGCGGGTTGCTATCTGAAGTAATAGCAAGCCATATGACATATTTTAACAATTTATTTGAACTCCTGCTCGAGCTTCATTTAAAGTCCCGTATTGAATGACATTTCTAGGACCGTAAATAATGCACTGAAGCGTGCACTAGATCGGAAAGGCACATATATAAAGTAATTAATGCCTTTGAGAGGAACAACCGTCTTTTTGGCGACGTGCTTTCCCCATTTAGGAACGCGGGTTGCTATCTGAAGTAATAGCAAGCCATATGACATATTTTAACAATTTATTTGAACTCCTGCTCGAGCTTCATTTAAAGTCCCGTGCCATTATTGAATGACATTTCTAGGACTGTAAATGTTATCGATAAACAGAAGAAAAAGCATGTGGGAAATGGTTCTTCCACACGGTTTTGGGAAAATTTGTGGCTCGATAATCAGCTGTTATCTAGTCGATTTCCTCGTTTATACGAGTTAGAAAACCTCAAGTGTCGTTATAGTCGATTGAATGGTATTGCTTAGTTTTGGCAGTGGAGACGTCAAGTAAGGGGAAGTATCGAACAATCACATCTTGATGCCTTGTGTGCTCTCCTAGCAAATGTCACTTTATCCTCAGAAAGGGATCGGTGGTGGTGGAGCTTGGATCCAAATGGTATTTTCTCGGTTAAACTGACTAGACAATGTATAGATAATGTTGTTCTTCCAAGCGCACGACTTTCTACCCTTTGGAACAAACTTGTTCCTCGGAAAGTTAATATTCTATTATGGCGTGTTTTGTTAGATCGCATTCCCACGAGACTTAACATTCATAATCGCGGTTTAGACATCCCGGACATATTATGCCCGATTTTTAAACTTCACACGGAACAGAGCGCACACCTTTTCATTGGTTGTGAGATGGCCAAATCGACTTGGGCTGCCATTGGTGTTTGAATCGAGTTGCCTCCGGTTGATGTCCAATTAGTTGTTGGGCTTTTCTCGTGGCTTGATTCTCTCAACTTCAACTCAAAAAGAATAATGTTATTGAAGCGGTGTTTTTTTATTACTGTTTGGATTCTTTGAAGGTTCAGAAACGAGACAGTTTTTGGAAACAAAAAGTTACAAATATAGAATTGTTGAATCCGTTAAAGAGTTTTCTTTTATGCGGGTGTTCAACTGTAGTAAAAAAAAAATAAAAAAAATAAAAAAATAAATAAAAAATGTTAGTAGTTGGGTTGATTGGCTTAAAAATCCAATTCTTCTTTTGTAATATTATCTAGGCTCTGGTTAGTTTTTCTATTTATATCTTTCAGTTGCTTAAAAAAACATTAAATAGAAACGACACAGATGAAACTCTAATTATTCAACGGGCCTAAACAAGTGGGCCGAGCCTATAAGCCTTTATTATATAACAGTTGATTGTAAACTAGTTTACGTAGAAAAAATCATGTGTACAAATCACTTTATATATCCGTAAGACGAAAAGGCAAAAATATTAAACTTGTCGGTTGTAGACTGTTTCAGCGTGTATTCTTTGGAACGGGTTGTGTATAAGTTCAAGTTTCAACCACTTTGGTAAATAAGTTCAAGTTTCAAACTAAGTTACTAGGTTCTTGAAGTTAATTTTCCCGTTCATTCAAAACTGAGAACTAGGTTCTTGACATTTATCCAAAGAGAAAATTACATAATAAATATTGTTTATAAAACAGGCTTGATGATCAAATCACCCCAAAATGTAGAGAAATCCTATAGAACTATTATAATGAAACTCATTCTACCAAAAACAAAGAAATAGAAAACTAGTGTAAAATATAATTATGAACATAATATTATTTCTATTAGAAAAAAGAAGATGTCGCGAAAATGTGGTGGGTTTTGAACTAGTGACCTTCATCTTTGTTAACCACCTTACACTATAAAATTTATAACTGCAACAAAACTGGAAAAATTAAACTAGCTCCCAATATTACTATTTTATGAACATTTACAAAATCAGGCTCGGAATCAGATGAGCAAGTTGTCATTTAACTGGGAAGAAAATGATAAATGAATGTTCTTTTGGAAAAATGAAGAATAATACACCTACCGAGACAAAAGCCAGAGGTAAGTCTAGTAAGTGAATGTATCGAAACCGAAAGACGTCATATCATTGCCAATGCTATCGTTTTATCTAATACAAAATTATTGTGTGCCTCAAATTACTAACATGTCATATCGGAAGAGATGAAGTTTGTGCTCATCGAAACCTTAATGTATACACCATCAAACATGTGGTATGACATGGTTCTTTTCATTTGATATCAAACTTTCATAGTCAATATGTCAAAATCGTCTCTGTATTCAAAAGATGGAAACGCAAACATCAAGACTGTTGCTACAGGTTCAACACGCATGGATTTGGAAAAAAACTGTGCATGTTTCAAGTTTCCGCCACTCAATTGTAACTGTAAAATGTTCAAGTTTCAGAACTGAGCACTAGTTTGGTTATTAATTTTCCCATTCACACGATTCCGATTTGGAGTGTCTGATGGTCTACTCAGTTTCAATCACTATAGATGGTCGAGTTTATCATGGTCAAGTACGTACTTAGCTTCAATCACTATAACAGCTTATAAAGAAAAACTAGACTAAGCTCGTTATTGCTTAAAAGGGTTCTTGCAATCTTTGGATCTGAGCCGAGACAATCTAGTCTGATCCTAGCAGAGTATTTAGACATGTTATTCATCACACTTGATTAAATTGACATCATAGTTTCTGTTTGCACGACAATCTATCCTAGCAGAGTATTTAGACATGTTAATCATCACACTTGTTTAAATTGACATCATAGTTTCTGTTTGCACTTGAAATGGGCACATACGCACTACATTAAGGAAGAAAAAATATGCAAATCGACACCAAAATTTGACTCTTGTATCCTCTAAAGTTATAACAGTTAACAAATATGTCTAAAAATATGTACAGATTAGCCTACAAGCAGCAGTATACAAGACAGGCTACAAGTTTCTGCCAGTAGCAGAGAACCTCGGGCGTCAACAAAACGATCGACAAGTATCTTACCTTTGTAGCAGAGAAGCAACAAGGTCAATCAAGAAGCATGCAGGTAGCAGATAGGGTGTTGTCACTAAAACATTAAGGAAGAGCGATGACCAAGATTTGCAGTTTAATGGGCTGTTCAAAGTAGCCATAAAGTACCACAAGACACGATTACATGCAGGTGGTCAACAAACAGTTTACATCTACCTTTGTAGCAGAGAAGAGGTAAGTTCTATCAAGAAGCTTTGTAGCAGAGGGTGCTGTCACAAAAACTCTAAGGATGACCGATGACCAAGACTTGCAGTTTAATGGGCTGTTCAAAGCAGTCGTTGAGGACCACAAGACACGATGACATGCAGCATGTAGGTTGTCTAAGTGTATTTTACCTTTGTAGCAGAGAAGCAATAAGGTCTATCAAGAAGCTTTGCAGCAGATAGGTGCTGTCACTAAAACATTAAAGACGACTGATGACCAAGATTTGCAGTTTAAACCACAACACGACAACATGCAGGGAGTCCCTAAGTATTTGCAGTTTGAGAAGCCATTCAAAGTATTTACTAAGAACCCACAAGGAAGCGACAACATATGCGTGCAGTGCAGAGATGCAGATACGGAGCTAAACCAAATGTTGTTAACCAAAATTTGTGGTGTGAATAGCCGTTCTAAGTAGTCAATAAGAATCACAAGTAGCAACGACATGCAGTGTAGTGCAGAATCATAACATGCAGAAAGTGGAAGACGAAGGCCGTTTTCTCAGGTGATAACCAAACCTCAAAACAGCAAAGAAAACATAGAAAATATGTTCAGAAACCAAATACCATAGATAAAAAATATCATACCAAACATCAAGACAAGCATTTAAGGTAAGAAGAAACAAAGCCATTGAGAGTAAAAAGTATGAAAAGGACCTCTACGATACAGCAAGCTGTGCAGGCAGCCACAAAGTGCAGTCCCACATCGAATGCCAGATCCAAGACACCATAATGTCATGACATAGCAACATAAATAAAGCCTAATGCAGTTTGTTCACAAACGATATTAACGCAGAGCTACTCTATTATACCATTCAGCAACGTCCAGCCATCCCTGCTTCACTCCATCTTAGATTCTGAAAACGTACATCTGTATAAGTATTTATGGAGTATTTCACATGAAAACAGAATTAAACATTAAGGATTCATAACATACCCGTTTCCATATGGTGAATCACGTCGAGCACGGCGGTATGGAGGAGGCGACCTGCTGTAGCTACGGCCTCTGCGAATAGGTGAAATGCTACGACGAGGTGGAGGGGACCTCCTTCCTCGAGGACTGTAGCGTGGACTATAACTCCTGTAAATCAACATACATAAAACATAAGTTACTCGATGTTACGTACTAACAAATAATATTTGATGCATCTACTTACCGACGCCCGTAACTTGGGCTCCTTCGTCGTCTAGGACTAGGGCTACGACGGCGCCCACTTCCCACACCGCGTGGACCAACACGTAATCGGCACTCGCGAGCAAAGTGGCCAGGCTCACCACATTCATAACACTTCAAATCATCACCATTACCACGACCACGACCGCCGCGGCCACCAACATCACGATCACGGCCTCCTCGACCACCATCCTTAGAGTTGTGAGAGAGCTCCACACGCCAGCCGTTTTTCCCTAAGTACATAAAAAATACAGTTATGATGGCATAAATGTAAAAAATAATATAGTCTGGCAGACATATACTTATGACCTGATACAGATGAAAAAAGAGATGCTATAAACAAAGAGCACAACACGAACAACTATCAAAATCATGCACCTCAGGAACCAAGGTTTATACAAGTTACCTCACGGTCTTATAATAAACATATAATCGAAAGTCCCCAGTAGACGCAACGACAAGTAAACCAACGATAAATTTCAACATATGAAGCAGAAAACCAATGAGACAACCAACGTGCCCATAGTACTTCTATGTAGAGATCGAACATACCATCCAATGCACGAATAGCATCTAGTGCATCCCTTCGATCGTCAAACTCCACAAACGCATAACCAGGTGGCCTTCTAGCAACCCAAACACTGCAATGATTTCAACCACAATTAGGTCACTAGAATCTAAAAAGTAAAAAACAATAAAACATTTTACAGTTTCATTCGTCATCCAAAAAATCCAAAAACAATATTTGACAAAAAACCAGAAATACCAGCTGAGCCAAAAAACTTAACAGCACAAACATATAATAGAAGCCATATTTAGTTAATTATAAAAAGCCCTTTCTCTCGTTTATCCTAACAACTAAAGTATACCCCGTGATTTCGTCGTGTTGAAATTGTCAACTTTATTATTAATAAAACAATTGTATATTTTATTCATCATCTAAAACGTCAAAAAAACAAACTGTTAAGACATATAACAAGAACCACATGATGCGCTGAAAAACATAAAGCTTAAATTATAGCAAAATCCATATTGTTAATTAACGTAATCCTTTTACTCTATACAATAAAAAGTGTTCTCATCATGTCAAAATTGTCACTCTGTTATGTATTACGCGGTGTATGTTAGCTTTTTTTAGTGGCTTCTGAGGTTAGATAAGTTACAGAAAGCTACTAAGCTAAAAAAACTCTAACTCTTCATTGGACACCTAAGCTCTTAAGCCCACTAAAGAAGCTAACACAAACATCCGCCAACATTTAATATACAATATTTCAAATAAGAACCATAAAACTCACATTATCAAAATTATCACTTTGTTGTGTATTACGCGGGGTGTGTGTTTGCTTTTTTAGTGGATTCTAAGGTTATGTATGTTACAAAAAGCTACTAAACCAAAACAAATTGTCGTTCACATAAGCTAAATAAGTTAACACAAACATCGTTAGAATATAATTACCAACATTTTCAAAAAAGCTAACATGGAACTCACATATTATCAAAATTCTCGCACACTGTTTTTTCCTTCTAATTTGCTTCATCATGTCAAAATTGTCACTTTGTTCTCTACTACAGAGTGTGTGTGTGTGTGTTAGGTTTTTTAGTGGCTTCACTAAGCAAGCAAAAAAAAACTTAATAACTCCTCGTTACACCCTTAAGCTCTTAAGCCCACTATTTTTTTATACTTATGTTTCATAAGCTCACTTTTTGACTTACGGTTTTTTAGTGGCTTCCCTAAAAAAAGCTTAATAACTCTTTGTTTCGGCTTATATAGCCGGCTTTTGGCTTATTTGATTTTGGGCTTATGTTTCATAAGCTCACTTTTTGTGGCTTATTTTGAATCTTATCTACTCTATATGTTTCTTATGTTATAATAAGCTTATTATATAATCCAAAAAGTTTCAGAATAAGCCACAAAAATTGAACTTAAGAAACATAAGCCGAAAACCAAATAAGCCATAAGCCAGCTTCTATAGCCGAAACAAACACCCCTAACCTAAATAATCTAGATAATTCGAATAAGATTACATTTAACAAAAGTAATAAAAAAATTAAAGTATATATATAAGATGGTCATACTTCCTTAGAACACCGTAAACACGGAATTCATCCTCAAGCTCACGCTCTGAAACACGTGGATCCAAGTTCCCAACGTAAACACGTGACATCCTTCTTCAATTATTATTACCTATAACCAAAAATCAATCTATTACAATTACGAAAAACTAATTAATCATTCAGATAGAAACGGTAATTGTACTAGCTTGATCCTAGTTACCTTTGTCAATTTAATTTTGATAGAGATTTGGGTGAATTTTGAGCCCTAGTTTTTGTGAATTGGGGAAAATAAGGAAGTGAGTTGGGCTTTGTATATAGGCTTCAATTTTTGTCCAGGTAATTGATTGGGCCCAAATGATATAGCTATGGAATGGTTAACTTGGCTAGACGTGCACATTTTTTATTTATTTATTTATTTTTTACTGCTTCGGTTTTAGTTTTAATCAAATAGTCAAAAACCAGTTTTGTGTAAAACCGGTCCGGTTTGGAACCGGTTTTGAGAGAGAAAATGTTCGGTTTAAACTAAGAACCGGTTCGGCTTAAACCGTTTTTACCCAGAACCGGTTCTCAAATCGATTGACAACAAACAATGCAAACCGGTGGTTGGGTTTTCCTAAACCAATTTTGTGCAAAAATTGGTTTTTTGAGAAACTGGATTTCGGTTTTCTTGGATCGGGTCAGTTTCGAATTTCTGTTCACCTCTAGCTATGGCATGTTATGCCTTGCAGCCATGATATATTATGACATGGGTTGAGAAAAGGAAAGAGATGAATGAGGTTTCTATGGGTTTTGACATAGTGGGCTCCTGTTGTGGGGCCCGCACGATGAGCTATTAGCTTAGTCACTAGAATGCACCTCTGGCAATTGCGTCGTTATGCTTGGGTTGTGAGGGCCCTTAGCCACATAGATAGAGCCCAAATCCGTCAATGTTATACTCACATAAGTTACTGGTCCGCTAACAAGTGTTCACTCATGCTAGATAACGTTACCATATTTGCAAAGTCTTTACGTCTATAACCAACTAGCTAAACTCAATGACTCAAACTATAACAAAAATACTAGTGATTTCCACCCCAACCATTGTTTCGAGTTCGAGACACTTAAGTAGTTAAGCATTGTTTCGACGCGGGCATCCACAACCACGTAAGCATTGGTTTTATACGTCAACATAGCTCGATCGCTCAAACTATAACAAAAATACTAGTGATTTCCACCCCAACCATTGTCTACTAAGATAACCCTTAGGCTTTGGGGTTCAGTGAGATAATATGTATGTCGTTTTTTATTTTTTATTTTTTTTTTCTTTAAATAGATATCATGTTTGCTTATGATACCGATTATTTTTTTCTTTGTGACATGTATCAAGTACAACTATGAATAGAAAATTGGATCTTGCGAGATTAACATGTTAAAGATCATATTTCCAAAGTACTGGGAATAAAAGTTACGTCGAGCTTAGTTTTACAAACATGTTATCAAGTGCGGAGTGCTTGTTTTATTTGTAGTTTTTTCTGAGTGTTTAGTCATTATGGGGGAGTAAAATAACCATTATGACTGTTATAATTGGTTCACTTGGGCATGCTTCGATGCTTCATGTAAAAATAAGATAGCTAGAAAGCTCATTCGCTCTTTGTTATTTACACTTAATCACTTATCAAACGTCGAAACAATGCTTAACTACTTAAGTTTCTCGAACTCTAATTTTTTTCAATAGTGTAACAACAATAAAATATGAATTCGAAATCACAATATTTAGTATTTTAATTACTTCGATCTCATAGTGGATAACTTATATTAACAAGATAAAGTTTTTTTAATTTAAAGTTGCGACATCTTTTTATTTCATAGCTTTTGAATTTTGTCTGTTCGGACAAGCAGTGGACACCTTAATTAAGGACAAGTTACTTTTGGTTTGGGCCTTATTTTAATGCATGCCATTTTTTTTTTGCTTATGATATATGGAATTAGAATATCCAAGGATAATGGGATATGCTACTTATCTTCGTTAATTTTAATACATAAAACATTTGTTAGGTAATACATGCCACATGTTCAAAATTTGAGATATACCCAAATCTTTTTTGAGATAAGTATACATTACGTATGTTATACTTTTTTTTTCTTTGTTAGAGTAAATGAATAATCCTAATAGTCAAAAGTGTCGGCTTCGATAAATCAGATTCTCTATATCATAAAAGAGGGCCCTCTAAGGTTTTCCAAAGTCCACTAAATGTCCCAAAAATAGGAAAAAAAATAATTATTCTCGAGTGTCAAAATTATGGAAAAAGTAGTATTAGACGCGGTGACTCGAAGTAATTTACCTGAATTTAAGTAAAGTTGGTCAAATTATCAAATGAGAATGTAGTGAAATAGCACAACATATCAAAGTTGTGTTAATAATGCTATTAGCTTGTTTGATTGTGTAGCTTTACTAGTTGTGTCCAGCTCGTTATGCATTTTGGATGTCTGCAAAGCTTTATGTTGAAGCATACGAGAGATATTTTACATTGTTTTATGTGTAAAATAATACAGTGTAATAAATAAGCAAATTATGTCAGGCAAAACTTAATAAGATAGAAAATGCTAAACATAGCGTTTAGAGCTATGTTTATGAAATTCTAACACGTAAAACATTTGTGCACCTTCAGAATAATTACCTCTGAAATTAGCTATTTCAACCAATTAAATATATCAACTTTATTGTATGTTTTTAACTATAAATATAGCCATTGTGGCTACATATAACAAAACTCTAGTAAGATTAACAGAAAATTTGTTGTTCACATATTGAAGAACCATAAATCTTAAATTGAGAATCGTTGATTACTTAACTTGAAAATTAAAGAGAGATTATGAATAACTAAGGCTTATAACCTAATATTTATATTGTATATCCACTGTCATTTAGTGTAGAAGTTTATTTTTACAACATCCTTTCATAAATCAACATAAATTTTATCAACGAGGCACTATCTATACAGATTACTAATTTGACATATCATGTTTTTACCTAAATGATTTTTGTGGGATATATTTGTGTTTAAATATAATAAGTATTTTGTGTTAATTGTGATCGCCTTATCATATTACTTATGAAAAAATATTATAGAAAGAAAGGTAAGTGAAACTAATGTGACAATAACGAGCGAGGTCATATATGCTCGCCATTAGGTTAGGTGCAATAACACCTTTAACTGATTGTGTTATCAGGGTTGGTTGTCTTTGTTGTAGGATTGGGCGTCGGAGTCGGTCGGGAGGCAACCAATTGGTATAATACGTCAAATTGAGAAACAAACAAATATATTGCGTATTTTAATTAATTAATTATAGTGTATTTTTATAGGTATGTTTTTTTTAATGTACATCATCTTATTGTGTCTAAAAAGTCATTTATAGATCGTAAAGATAAAAAGCTGATGTAACAAAAAAATGAGGTTCACGAGGATTGTCATCGGCCGTACTCAACGTTTTAAAAATTGGTTTTTTAAATAACTTGGCCGAATCACCAGGTCACGGTTCAACCAGTTTAATTGATAGTTCAACAGGGTTTTTCGTTCAAAATCGTCTTCCGATCACCTAACCGGTTTACGGTTCAACCAGTTTAACGGGCCGAGTCAACCCGTGTTTTAAAACACTGGACGTCCTAACAAGCCTCAAACGCTCGAACAAATATCCTAGGATGAATGCATAAAAAATTTCAAAATCATAATATTGCATGGGGCCCACGATAGAGAAATGGATAGATACAAAGAAGCCTAATCATCTTTTCACACACGCCACCACCGATAAATACGGCTCTTTGGATAAAGTCGGTCCCACTTTTTCACCACTTACAAAATTACTGATTTACCCATTTCTTGATAAGATCTTTTATATCTCGTGTGGGTCCCACTTCCAGTTGTGAATCACATGTATGTCACGTGGACTCTGCTCACGTGGATGACCTCCTCTCCTCAAAAACCCCCACTCACATTGCTATTTTTATTTGGCTTCATCCTTGGTCCCTAATGTTTAATGGTATTGAATTTAAATACCTCATAACTTTAACTATCTATAATATTACTTTTATTTATAATATTACTTTTATAAATTTAATGAGTATATCACGATTATTTGAACTTGTGTACATTTCTATTTAGTTAGTTTATATTTACTTTATAACCTTAATCAAATATTATTTGTACTAAAGTAAGAGCTACAATTCAAAGTTCATATCATCAAATATGTCAAAGGATAAAGTTGTTAGAGAAATGTATGAAGTTTTAAAAACTTTTACAAACACTCTCCATCTTTTTTATTTATTTAATTTTTTTTTGTTTAATCTATTGAAATGTAAAGTGAACATCTATTTCAAAAACAACCTAAAATAACGGAAAAATGACTGTTAAAAGAAGATAAACAGTAAAGACAACGTAATTAAATAAATATTGTTAAACATCGAGTAACATTACGTACTTACCTCTAATTAATATTGTATATGTTTGTTGCAAAGAAATAGTTTAGGGTGTCTTGTTATGGGGTTGATTTGAAGGATTTGGATTCAAAAATAATAGATGACGTTTGCTTTAGGTATATGAGCTTTCAAGCAGTAATTGACACCCTCATTCTACAAATCCCACTAAAGAAATTGGGGTTTATAACTTTAGGTCCGAGGTGTTTGACTTTTCTTTGACACACACAATAAAATAACACTGCAACACACTATTATTGTAATACTATTCTTTTCTCTAGATAAAAGCAGAAATCCTTGCTACTCCTACATCCATGAATAACATACCAAACAACATATTTAAACATTTGCGCTAAGTGAATAACCGCCCGAATACTGGCTCAAAGTTGCCTAATGTGGGTTATGCAATATCTTTATTCATTTCTTATGACTAAGATCAATTAAGTTCTAAGAATTTTAGTTTGATTTGATTTGAAGTCATATTTACACAAAAGATGAATGGATATGTTTTTATATTTACTAAAAGATGAAGGTCTAATATTTCAATCTTCTAAAACTGACAAATGGTATCCTAAAAAAGTTGACTTGTGCCGACTATCACATGACGTGTCAAGATATTATTCGTTCAAGTAGGACCCACAAGTTGTGAGGTCCTCGTTGGCAGTGTTGTTAGTGGAACACGTGGACATTGAGAAGAGTATCATATTTAATGGTCCGTACAAAATATGGTGGGTGGATGTGGAAAATGGTATGGGTCATGAGTTGTTTACTACCTTGTTTCATTATATTTTTGTTTTGGAAATTTGTAACAATATATGCCCACTCTTTTCAATTTAATTTACGATCATGCCATTAAGAGCAGATTTTTTACGACACAAATGATGATTATCTTTGTTAAAGAAAAATAATTATCTCTTATAAGCTTCACAACAAACACAGCCATTATAAGAGTGTTATGTATGTTTGACGAAATGGATAAGAGCAGGAGTTGAAGCTAGGGCTAGGGCTGAAGCTTATATTATAAGTCGAAAGTCAATTATAATTCTATAAAGTTGTTTAACGAGTTAGTTTGAGTTGAACTATATTAATGTAAAATCGCATAAAGATATATATCAAATTAAATTTAGACATATTTTCATCTTTTTCGTGATAATCGATTACATTTGAAGGTATTTAAGTAATGTGGTTAGTTATAAGCCCCATAAAGTCCTTTCAGTCAGCTTGTGCTTATGAAGCCTTACGACTTATAAAATTTTATAAAGCTGCGTGACAAATAAAACTTTTTTTTTACGGCAATTATGGCTACATGACCCCTAGCCCAGAAGGCGTAGCAAGCCCACACAACCAGGTTGGGTCCAGCCCAGAAGGTAATGACATCCTTCCCTTTATGCACGAGGGAGGAAACCCCTATTGCCCTAGACAAGACTCGAACTTGAGACCTTGCCTAGAAGGGTAAAACCTCCATACCACTAGATCAGAGGCCCGTTGGTAAACAAAACTTATATTATAAGCTAGTTTATTTAAAAGCTTAACCCTTATAAGCCTTTATAAGCCTCACGTGAAATACAACCACAATAAAAGAGCATATAAAATGTACAATCAAAATTTTGGAGTGTTTTCAATTAGATCAACGTGGTAGCTCGATTTTGTCACGTATTGAGCATTTCTATTGGCCAATTGAATGCCAAAATTTAAAATATTTGTCAATAAAGATTTTTTATGGAGAAAAATAAAATTAACAGTGTAAGTGTCAAATTTGCGGGAAAATAAAAATAAAAATGATAGAGTAGTTATAAAACTTTAACTGTTAAATTTTAAATAAATTATATGAGCTCAAGTTAACATATCAGTTTTTACGAAGTAACTTTATAGCTATCGTTCTTTTAAGGTTTATAACACTATTTGACATTTGAGGTTGTTCGTTATTACAAAATAAAAAATGTATAAATCCAAGTGTAATGGGTCAGTTTTTGTCTCGGTCGACCAAAAAGGAGAACGCGTCCTACCCATTACTTCCCACTTGCAACACGTCCTCGACCCAAATAAAGCACAAGTTGGTCGTATTTGACATCGAATCCCTAAAAAGTTGTATTGGCCCAAAAGTGAGTTGTGTGAGTGATTTACTTTGATAACTAGAGTATATTAAAGTTAATATAACAGTAATTCTTTGGTCCTGTAATGGTCACCATTACACTTAGGTGGTGTTTGAATACAACTTAATTGACTTAATACGAAAAAACTGAATTCTCTAAGTCATATGAAAACTGTTTGTTTGTGACTTAATAGGGAAAGATGACTGAAAATATTAAGTAATAAAACTGAGGGTGTCTGTATTAAGTCATCTCTTAATTAAAGATGACTTAATAAAAAAATTTAACAAACAAGCCCTTAATCTAATGATACCTAAAAAGTGACCATATACGTGACTCTTTGAATTTTACAATACATGGAACATGTCAACAAAAATGTTAGGAGACACTATTTAGCAAAATTTTGATAGACGGGGTTAAATCAACCGAAAGTAACATTAAGGGGTAAAATGTATTATAATTTCGATATTTTACAATTTACTGTAAAATTATTTTAAAATTTTAAATCATTGGGAACAATAAATTATACACCCAAGAAAAATGGCAAGTGTTCACACGTTTTGTGGGGGAGAAACAAACATCCATCTATTTTCTGGCTGTCATTTCTATTTTTATTTTCAGTTCTAAATTTAAGATACCAATATTTGTACTTTCAACATAATATATAGTTTTAAATAAGTAGTTAGTAAAAGAAAAACTAAAAGCAATACTTTTGGGCCTTTTGGCATATTTTTAGTTTGAAAATTCCATATTTATATCTTACTAACATTATGGATGACTTTATAAAAATTCTCTTCGGTAAACTATAAAAGTTAAAAATTCATATATTTGTTGTACTTTTAACATAAAAGATGATTCTGTAGATGAAGTTTTTATAAATTTTATAAAGCACATTTGGTAAAAGCTTTAATTGAAGAAAATGACTGTCACTAATTTTAACATTTTGGTATGACAATAATAAAGGTTTTTGGTTTATGCTAGTTGGGTTTCAACTATAGGGGATAAGTGGATCGGTTGTTAAAGAGTCTCATTTTCGATATTCAAGATTAGATTTGGTGGGGTAAATATAATTAAGTCCATTTAATTGTATTTATGTCTAGCAATTATTTCTTTTTTATCATATCACGCCTATGGTCTATATGTTTACGTGTATGATCTAAATTAGGATATGGATACAATTAGTTAAACGTCATGTGTTTATAAATGCATTGTTGATACTTCATTTGTCAATGTCAAATTTGGATGTTCAATAGTAAACGGTTTTGTAGAATCGTTGATTAATAGACCAACAAACGCATTAAATTCCATTAACTTAAATGAAAGTTCAAGATAATAGGCTAATACAAAATTTTACACAAAAGAAGTAATAAACGTAATCATTTTGTCACGTGTTTATTTATCGTGTGATATTTATGTATAAATTATAGATTAAGCCATTTAAGGTGTTATTATTACTAAAATCAGCGATATGTATGCCAGGGTATATATTCTACAAAAGTAGCAATATTAGTTAGTAAAACGGATTAAAAAATATATATATATTAGTGGTGCGTTTTCTAACGTCTAATTTAAGATTGTGATTTTGAACCATGACCTAAAACCTCACACTATTGTTAGAGTATGGGGAGTCATAACACCATTTCGGTGTTAACACCGTGCCACATCAGCGCCACATCAGCTCAGCACCTAATAACATAACACCCAAAAACACCAGGAAATCATAACACCAAATAACACCACTTTTTACAAATTTTCAGATTCTACCCTCAACAATTTCATTAATTAACATTCAAACACTATATTATTAAATATATATCCCGCTCATATTCGAATTTGAATTTTAAATATTTATCCCGCTCATATTCAAATTTGAATTTTAAATATTATCCCGCTCCTATTTGAATTTGAATTTCAAATATTTATCCCGCTTCTATTGTTTTAAATGGCTATAAATAGCATACCAATTTTCAAGTTTTTTTCAAACTTCAAACATTCAAAATGTCTAATCCCTGGTCAATAGAAGAAGAAATCTTGCTAGCTCAATCTTGGGTTGCAGTTCATGAAGATCCTTACCTACACGATGCACGCAGTTTTTGGAACCGGGTTGTTATCAATTTCAACAATCTTTCTGACGGTCCCAATCGAAACAAAGATATGATCACAGCTAAATGGAGCAGAATCAACAGTGAATGTGTTGTATTCCATGGTATTTACAAACACTTGCGGCAAACAACCTTTGACGATCACAGTGTTTGTCGCTTCAATGCATTCCAAACTTTTGAAGCTCGCTATGGTGGGAAGAGCTTCAAGTATGTTCACGTTTGGGAGGTTTTGAGAAACAACCCCAGATGGGCCGATATGTAATGTCTTGTTTCTCGTATCGTGTTTCCTACTTATGTCTAGTTTCCTGTATCGTGTTTGCTACTTATGTCTAGTTTCCCGTATCGTGTTTGCTACTTATGTCTAGTTTCCCGTATCGTATTGTAATGTTTCTCGTATCGTATTGTAATGTTTCTTTTATGAAATAAATTTATTTAACTGAAATACGAAAATGGTACATAAACCCAGATTAAAGCATCACATAATTTAAAAACGAAAGTAAATTAAAACATCACATAAACCTAGCTTCAATTGTAGTCCGGGTGATCCCAAGTCTGAGAGTTGTTTGAGTCGTAACCGTCGTCGTAAGGATCAAAGCTCGCCAACCTCTCTGCTTCTAACTCAGCTTCCATCCTGCTCAGCTCACGCTCTTTGTCAGAGTTCCAGCCACTATCATCAACACCTCTTGGTGCAGATGAAC
>LBNU01025834.1:18972-35827 GCA_014162995.1 Artemisia annua | reverse complement strand
TATATATATATATATATTTATGCCAAGTTTTACCCATTACTTTGTAAAAGTTACACTTTATACCCTTTTATTTAAAATAATTACCTTTTTAATCCAAAACCTTACTTTTACACTTTTTACCTTAACTTTCAAGAAATTACAGTTTCTACCCTTTAACTTTTTTTTCAAAAATATCATTTTCAGTTTCGGTACACTAGTTTGGCAGTTTTTACACTTTACATCCCTCAACGATACATTTTGCAAATTTAGTCCAAGGTTAAGTCTTGAAAAGTTAACTTGTATTTTTATAAAAAGTTACCATTTTTTTATCTTATGATATTTTATAAAAGTCAGTTTTTATAAATTAAAAACATTTCGAAAATCTTTTTGATTTCAAACCGAAAACCCTTTTAAGAAAATAGTTGGGCTTGTTAGCCCAGTTTGGGCCCAATTCGGTTTTTAAAGGGTTTTGGAAAAACAGTCGAGCAAGCCTAGGATTGGGTCGAGTTAGGCTAGCATTATGTGTTATAAGTCTTGCAAGTTTCGTTATTTTGGTTTAGCTTGTGGTAAAGATTCAAGTAGTCGAAAAATAGATATATGCTACACGTATAAAATGAAAATACAAGGGCCTTTCCTAAGGCGTGTCGTGTGCTTATGATATTTATGTTAAGCATAGTTTTGTGTTTTAAAGTTAAAATGTCGTGCATGAATTTGAAAGTAATATGGAAGAATAACAAGAAGGGAAGTGGTTCGACTTACAACACCAAAAGTGGTGGTGAGGTACGTAGGAGGACACGAACGAGAACAAGGAGAACTCGAGCTTAACCAAGCTTCCAAAGTGACCGACTCCTTAAGCTCACTCTAAAACGACTTCTCGACTCTAGAAGCTTAAGACTTGGACCGACTTCCTTTCCTTCTTGCTTCTCACTCGTCACAGTAACAAAAGGGATGAATGTTTGTTGTTTGAGTGGGTAAATGTGAGGTTGAGTTGGTTTGTTTAGGTGAGTACAAAGTGTGAGAAGGGGGGGGGGGTTTCACATAAATAAGTAAGATGAGTATGGCAGTGGGTATATTTTTATTACTAGCATGCTTCATAGTTTTCAACAAAAGGGAATGGAAAATGTGTTGGGTCGTGGCATGCTTGGTGTACCAGCCGAAACATAGGGACCGGTAGAAAGGTAGGAGACACATTATCCATAGTATCTTGAAGTCCAAGCGGTCAAGGTGTGGTGTGAAGACTTGTTTAATGTTTTTAGAAGTAGGATTAGGGTGGCTTTGTGTGCTTGTTCCTTCTCATACGCAACCCAAAAGAAAAGAATAGGACTTGACTTGTTTGATTTATCTTTTTGGTAGCCATATCTTCTTAGGATGAGTTTAGTATATTAAGTTGTTGTATATATATCATTAAGTTCTTGCAACCTTGTGTTGTTTAGTGTATTAGCCCATACGCACCAAGGAAGAAAGAAAGAAAAAAAATATTTTATACGTGATTCGTGAATTCCCGGCCCAAAAAATGTGGAGGCATTCGGCCCAAAGAAAAATGACAATCGGGTAGTTTGTTTGGTCCATTAAGGCCCAAAAGATTAGATGTGAATCGAGTCGGTACACAAGTGAGCTATTCGAAACGGGGTTAGCTAAAAAAAATCCCGTCGGTTGTTGCTTAGAAATTTGTAAGCGTGTGAATGCATATATATATATATATATATATATATANATATATATATATATAGATTTGCGTTCTTGTGGTGTACAAGCTTAAAATAGTGAAAAATAAGCACACTTCTGGATCGTTGGATCAAACTGGATGGATCAAGATCAAAAAAAATTAAATGAATTAAAATGAATTAACTATGTAGTGTCTTTAAGGGTATTATTGTAATCTTACTATTTGCATGATCTGATTCTTTCAATATTAATCCCACATCTTTCAATATTAATCCCACATTAAACGAGCATGATCTGATTCTTTCAATGTTTTTTTTGTGAAAGGCCTGATTCTTTCAATGTTAATCCCACCTTAAACGCCCTTCCCAAATAATTAGCATGTATACGTTACATTTCTGGGGATAATACCACAACTTCATTTCCAAATAGTATGTCTAACACAACCGAGAATGATTCCATGCATCAGTTGGAATATTTCTTTTATTTTTGATCTAGAGTGTTTAGTTACTTTTGTTTCAGTATGTGCAAGGTTTGTGATCTAGGTTTGCATCAGTTGTCATGTATTTGGAATATTTCAGTTGTGTTATCAGATTCCGTTTATTGTATTGAAGTCGACCCAGGTTTCTAGTGCATATCCGATTAAAGTATCCACTAAACGCGACCCGTTATCATTCTTTACAACCAATTTCTACTGAATCACACACAAAGTTTCTACCCATTAGCATTCTATACACACATCACTGACTCATACACAAGTTTCTACTGCACAAAGTTTCTACTAGCAAGTAAGTTGCTTAGTTATACCATAAATTAGTTAGCAGACTAATGCACAAACCAGTTAAAAAATAACCAAACTGTTATAATCTTAATGCATATTCCATTAAAAAAAAAAACATAGCACAACCCAACTCTTATAAGCCTAATGCACAATTCCATTTAAACAAATACCCAAACTGTTATAAAAATAAATGCACAATCCAATGTGTTAAACTTAAACAAGCCAAACTAGATTAAAGGTTACTTGGTAATCATACGCGAGTTGTTTTTCGACAATAAACTGAAAACACACAAGCATAATAAAATTGCAATCTTAGTTCTACTCATTAAATCCAAACTAAAAAAATCTTTTATCATTTCCTTTAAAACTTGACCGCGACACGCATCTTGATGGTCTCAAAAGCAGCCCCATGTAAACGCATCTTGTTTGGCTACGAGATACTCCACACCAGCAGCTTCTTCTTTTTCTTTATCAAATACAATGTCATTATCCACATTTTCTCCTTCAAGTTGCACAACATTATCTGATTGATCACATAGAACCAAAAAAAGGAGGTCACTCTTATATACAACATGAACCATACAATCTAATACACATAAGTTATCCACTAATACACATTATTCTACTTAAAACTCTTTTATGAGTAGTGCGATATCGACTAATACACATAAGTTTACTTCAACTAACACACATACCAAAATATTCCAAAACATGTATTTCAACTGATGCACATGACTCCTTAGGAACTAATACACATTGAAGCCACTACACACATGAACCCTTACCAACTAATACACATACGTTTTTTTCCATCCAGTACCAATTAATACACATACGTACCCCCCAACTAATACACCATAATAAGTAGCTAATACACATACTTTTTTTTTTTGAAAGGCAACATATATTACGTGATAAAACCCAAGAAACAAAATACAAATGAAAGGCATCCCACCTCCCCAATCAAGACAATTAGAGAGGAAGGGACCCAAGGAACCAAAGAACACCACAAGGTGCATACAATCGGACCAAGACCAAAAACTACAAAAACTAAAAACACACTGCAAGCCCAAACATAGGACTAAGCACCTTACAAAAAAACTAACTAAGTCACCATCCAAACTCCCATGCGCCATCTGCTATAAACTTCATACCAGGTAGGGATATAAAGGGACCAAAGAGCACTACTAACACATAACTATTGGACTATTTTCCCTAGCCTATCACAGAATTCAAACCACAAACATTGACCTCTGAACATACTTTACCATAAATGTCATCACAAATAGTGTACTATATTCTCCACCTATCATATACTTGAATACCAGACCTCTGAATACACTAAGGGGATGTTTGGTATGGAGGAATGGAAAGGGTGGAAAGCAGTTTCATTCTATGTCTCTTGTTTGTTTACATTAAAGAATGAAGATGGAGAATACAAAAGCCATTCCCTTTCCGCCCTTTTGATTCTATCCAAAATACGGAGAAAGGAGGAGAATGAAATTTTTCAAAGGACGCGTTTCTCCTTTTATTCTCATCTGGAATCAAGTTGGGCAACCAATGAACACATCTTATAAATACAAATTGCCATGTGCATTGCACATCCTCTAAATCTAAAAAAAATTGTGAACCCTAGCCGCCAATTGCTCTCATGACAGCTTCTTCTTCGTCTACAGTAACTAATTCTTATTCACTTCAATTCGTTTATTCACTTATTCCTGGTTCACTATTAACTAATTCTTCCTCGTCGCTAAATTTGTTGGTCGGAGTTACTGCTACTTGTCAGAACTGCAGCTTACCGGCACCTAGTTCATCTTATACCTGTTACGGTATATGACTCAGGTCATCAACCATAGTTGCATTTGTACACGATGGTGCTTATAGCTTATTACCCGACCTCGTTGGCAAGGACAACATTGAAAATTGCGTTATTGATTATTGGCAACCAAAGATACATTCGCAATATTAGATTTTGGTTTGCAGCACAGTTTATAAGATCTATCAAAGTGTGTATTTTAAATGTGTTTTGAGTTTTTCTCTCATGTCATAGTGGGTCTAGATATTCTGTACCAATGAGTTTTGTCTGGACTATCTTACTATGAGGTCTATTCATGATCATCTTTTGAGGGTTGTTATTCATGTAATAGCTATTATACATTATTTATTGTTTGAGTTTTCTGAAGCATGTGGTTATTGAAGTTGATTTGATAATCCGTAGTTGGGTATTTCAGAGGCAAGAAGTATGTGAACCTTTTGAAAGATAAATTGTCAAACCATATAAGACTATAAAAACACTTTACTGAGGATAATGGCATTATCACAATATATAACGTAATTCATCCATTTCTATTTTGTTGCATAAGGCAAACCAAACATGAGAATGAACTCTCGAGCGTATTTCTTATATCGATTCTATATTTGCAACAAACGGAATAATCAGTTAGAGATATTCATGACCATTCTCTTTCTCTACATTCTCATTCTCTATCCCATTTCCATTCTATGCTATTCAATCCTACCAGACACCTCCTAATAGCTGGACAAAAATAATCTGTCACACTAAGAATTGCAGCAACCACTGTCATAACTGAACTAATACACATTTAGGAACAACTTCAAGAGGTTTATTTCAAAACACCTAACAACCAATACACAATATATTACTTCAGCTAATACACATAATCAACAAATAGATTATTTCAAAAAATAGCCATATACAACTAGTACACTTGGTCACCTAATAGCTTTGTTACAAAACCTATATCAAACTTATAGTAGTTATCTAAGTACCTTCCACAACTTAGTCAACTCACTCACTCAGGCAACAAGTAGCTAATACACATACATCATCAACTCACTCACTACATCAACTAACTTACTAGTCATACACAACTGACAACTCACTCACTACCCAATAATTAGCTAAATCAAGTCATACATAACAAGTAGTTAAATCAAGTCATACACAACAAGTAGCTAAATCAAGTTATACACAACAATTAGCTAGTTCACATACATCAACTCACTCACTACCTTTAAATACGAAATACACAAAACCAAATAATACACACAATACCTTGTTCTTCTTCACTATTTAGATCGATCACTTCATACTCCTCATTATCTTGTTTGGTCGTCTAACATTTGACAATCTTCCACTTCGTCGGACTGAAACAAAAAAACAACTAAATTAACAAACAATCCATATTTAGTGAATAATTAAAAGAAAAACGAATGTATCACTTACCAAGAATTAATTCTTTTTCATTCTCATTCGCGATCACTTGGGGTTCAAAAAACACTTGATCACTTGCTATTTGTATTCAAAGAAAACATATAGAATGAAGATTTGGGTATTTTTGATTGATTGCTCGATTTTGGGGATTATGCTATTAATTTTGAATGGCATGATATCCGGTAGGATTGTTGGTGGTGCGTTATTCAGGCTACCTAACTTTTTTAGTAACTGAAAAACCTTAATGACCATCAACACAATATATACTGCCTTATAAAAAAATTGGTACACAAATGCCATTTGTCTTTCACTTAATTACAATTGTGCCACTCATCTATTTAATATCTAATCTCATCTATCAAGTATGATCCGACGGTCCACATGTGTACCTATTTTATCTATTTTAAGCTTGTACACCACAATAACGGCCCCTATATATATATATATATACATTTATATACGAAATAAATAACTCAAAAAAATAGTTAACTAGATATGTAATCCAATTTAGTTTGATATGTCATTTAAAAAAAAAATAAACGATTCTAGTTTACAATACTATAATCATTGGGAAAAAGTGCGGGGGCTACAGTACCTTAGTGGAGACCGGGGAGGGCCACGGCCCTCCCAAAACTTTGATGTTTTACGTGTATATGTAT
Organism: Artemisia annua; assembly: GCA_014162995.1. Taxonomy (NCBI): domain Eukaryota; kingdom Viridiplantae; phylum Streptophyta; class Magnoliopsida; order Asterales; family Asteraceae; genus Artemisia; species Artemisia annua. Next base: position 29,511 of record LBNU01025834.1, on the reverse strand, counting down.
AAAGAAAATACAAGTTTGACCGTCCCAAATTAACTGATATACCACTCGGCCCTCCCAATAATTTCACCCAAGTTCCGTCTATGTGGGTGATGATTTGCACACTCCACAAAATGATTGGGACAATCTAATTTATTATAGTTGGACATTTATACCCTCAAAGGGGTAAAAATGTAAAGGTAATTGTGAGGGTATAAATGTCCAAATATAAAAAAATAGTGTCCCAATCATTTTGTGAAGTGTGCAAATCATTTCCCTTTACATATTTTCACCGTATAAATGTCAAGTAAAAATGATTTTTTCTTAAGACAGCGATCACATAAGGTTCTAATTAAATGAATTATATATATGAAATAGAAACTCGATTCTTACTTCGCTTAAATATGAGACGTGATTTAATAAAGTAAAAAGTATTTAATCTTATAACTTAGCGTATATCTGAAACTTCTTAATGAACCGCACCGAAATACGGAGTAGCTAGTTTTGATCACTACTATGATTACATAGCATACATTGAATTTATGGTGCATAAGTAGGTTTTTATTTAGAAGTATTAATTACTTAGATTTATGTAGGTTTGAAATAAAAATAGAAAGAAAATTATGAAATATGCTCATTAGTCATTACCAATATTATAAAAAATTTATGTAATCGTTTTTTATAAATTTGGTGGAGATCAAATCATTAAATTGCCACAAGAGGTATATTTTGGTCGATGGCATGTCCTATTTCCTATTTAGGATCTGTTATTTTTTCTATTTAAGTTTCCATGCACTTTCTCTGTGACTTTTTGTTTATTTTCGTTTTTACGTTTTCTTTTTCCTCCTTAAATGACGTACATGTATATTATATTCGCCTTCGCGTAGTGTCTTTTTTTTTTTTGAACATAACGCGTAGCTTTATTGGCCAAAATTACTTGGTGATTTGTAGACGCATGGGAGTTGATCATTTATTTGATTCGGATTTTTGTTTTCGTTGTATAGCCTAGCTAGACAACTTAAGATTGTATTGAAAATGTAGATACTTTTTATGAGATATATTTTGTTAACTTGTTTAATCTTGAACTTTTGACCCTTCAATCGTTTACAAAGGTATAACATATGTTTAATTCAAAGGTTCATGTCTTAATGGGTTTTCATTGCAATTTATTATTAACGAAAGGTTACATGCTTTAAACAAACATATTTTTCTATGATTTTGTATTTTATACTTCTTTTGCAACATCTAAGCCAAGAAACACGTTGCACGGAAGACTCAACTTATATCTGCCTAGCTTTTTAGAAATTATTTGAATTGAACCTTTATAAAACTTGTATTTCCTCCCTTAGGTTTTGCATAATTTGTTTGTGACTAAGGTTCGATGTAAATTAAGTTTTGTATCTAGTACTATACCTTGTTCTTTTCACTTTTCATCTGTTAAACAATGTGATTTAATTTCAGTCTTATTGCTCAAATTTCGATATCAACCCTTGCTAAGAATGTGCTTCTTATTAGATGATCATTGTGATCGGTTGACAATCACTAGAAAATTGATGGGGTTATAACAACCAAATAGTTATGATAAAATTTATGTAGTTGTTTATCACAACTAGCTACTTCATATTAGTAATAAAGTGTATACTCATAATCATAGCTTTAAGTGCTATATAAAATTTAAAATTAGTGATAATATGAAGTTTTAATGTAGTCGTATGCCTTTTATCGAATGAACATGCCACATATTGTATCCATACGCAGAATTTAATTCCATAAACAACTTTCATATTGTAGAAGTACCACTACCATAACCATTCAAAGAGTTGTAAAGAGTCTCATCCAATAAGATATTGTTTATTAATGTGTTAGTATAAATGAATTGAAACAGAAACCTTAATAAACTTCATTGGGTCACAGATTTGTGGAAGACGTAACTATTATTCAATTCCCTCAATTCCTTATGCATAGCATCGACCAATAGATGTTAGCTCATTGTAGCATTTTTCAATGGCAGGGTAAAGGGTGTCTGCGGTGTCACGAGACTTAACGAAATAATGTTTGTAGTGTTAATTTTCATAAAAAGACTAATATTTTGCTCATTTTATTTTAGCTATGAACAAAAAATGAACCGAAAGTTTTCTTTAAAAATGTGTCTGCACTTTTGAATATTACTTAAACAACCTCGCGAACGGTTATCGTAATTTACTATTAAGTCATTGTGTATTTCAATGAGTTATAAATCCGTGCACGTACTGAACTTACATGTGTATCAAATTTATTTTAAAATTTTTAATTAAATATACCAGGCCTATAAAAATTTGGCACATGTTTAATATTTTGTAACTTGATATTTTCATGCACGAGTTCATGCTATTAATATAAATAATAATCTTATTTCAACTATATTTATTCAGTGTGTATTTGTAAGTCGTATTTTCATTTTAATATTTATTGTGCATGTACAGATTTTTTGTATCACAATTAAAATAATTTAAGTTTAGCCGTATTTTAATATTTTAACATGTGTACGCACAAGTTGTTAACACGGATTCAAACAATTAGTACAACTAATTAATACTTCAATTTGTTCAGTATGATCAATTTTGATTTTAATGTTATTGTTTGAGTAGTTTAATTTGACATTTTAACATAATTCAAATTGTATAAATGTTTGTGCATGTTATAATTAATGTCGTATGCACACTTATTAACAAGTGCTTCAACTTGATATTTATAAAACGTAAGTTTACGGAATTTTAGTATTGCGATCAATAAAATAACAACAATAATAATAATGGTAGTTGTTTTTCTAATAAATTTTAAACTATTCGGGTATTCGTTAAATATATAAATTTCCTAAAAATCATGGAAATCGAAAGTTGTACCCTAAAGTCTATACAAAAGAGAGAGAAAAAATTTTAAAAAAAAATAAAAAATAATTAGCCCCTTTATAAAAGTGTAAAGTTTGATTTTAAATTGTATAAACCAATAAAAATATGTTTATTACATTTAAGTCTAGACTTTGCTTGATATAAAGTTTGAGGTATCAAATTCTCAAAGTTGATTACTATTTGATGATTTTCACGCTTAAAAAATGAGCTCACAAAATTCCTCCCCCGATTTTATCCAAAGTTTGACAAATTCAATTTTGACTTTTATTGGCTAATGTGAAAACTCAATTTTACAATTACGCCATCTCATTAATCAATAAAAGAATGGATCAAAACAAAATATCTTTCTCTTATTGTGTAAAATTTCTTATTTGATACCCATTTCTATATTGTAACTTTAGTGTGATAAAGAAGTAAACACCGATAGTATATAGTTTAAGAGGTGTTTGGCGTAGAGTGTTTAGGAGCATTTAAGAATGGTAAGTGCTCATCGTGCTGCGAACTTTAATGCTCACATGCAATAAGTAGAACGCTCATTTTCTAACACTTCATAAATTGGCATTTAGGAGCGTTCAACACTTAAGAGATGTTTTACACATTATAATTGCAACTATATCTATGTTACCAAACAGTTTTATTTTTAAAAACAGGTATTATTCACTGCTTGCTTACTGTCACTGCTCATTGGTATTGATATTTTTGCCAAACACGCTCTAATTCGATGTTAACCGAATTTTAATATCCTTGTGGTTTTAAAAACAAATTATATTACCCACCTAGTGTCTAACATGTAATTTCAATGATTGCAAAATAACACTAGCGCGTTTCCGCAACCATGACACTTATTTTATGACGTAGCCACGTAGGTATGACATATAGACAAGGAAATTACGTGTTGGTTGCAAAAAAGCTTTGAATATTCAGCGACCCAACATTGTAAAATGTGGTTGACATGCCATCCTATGCTCGATGCTCCGCATTTTGTCTCTCCATATAATGAAATCCAAATCCAAATATATTCGAATCCAACAAGGCAACAACAACAATTGCAACGATTTTTTATTGAACAGCGGCCATATCTTTACTGACTCCGACATTTTTTAGTTAAAATGGCGTTTAACCAACGATGGTCAGAAGAAGGAAACACTGGATCACAACCAAACACAAGTTCTGCCAACGAGTTTGCAGCCATTTCGGATTTAGAGAGGTAGACACCACTCTTTTTGTAAAAAGAAGCATGTTTTAGTACTCTTTTGATATACATCTTGGTGTGTTACTAATGATGTTGTAATATTTGTATTGTAGGGAGGCAGGGGAAATGATGGTAATCCGAACATTAAAGCGTTACGCCAGGACTATTTTAACGCCTTTGATACATCAAATTGTGAGTTTTCTCAACTTGTGTTGGGTTTGCTTATCAGAACTGCTTATTGCATCATGATATACTGTACATATACATAATTTGAGAGTTTCGACAAAAGTAAACTTGTGATGATCATATGCTTATTTGAAGGTCAAGAAATTCAATTGCTATTAATAGTATGTTGAAAACCAAGATCCAATAAACAAGAAAAGGAAACGACACCCCTAACAATTGAAGGTGCATAATGACAATTATTCAAAAACAGTACTAAGCCCGAAGACAAAACTAATTCAAATACGCCTATAGCTTCAACAGCTGCATTTGCTCCGTTACCAACGTGCAGATATTGTTGTCCATAAGCAAGTTTCCTCTCAACTCTAAACCCATGCCGTGTATTGCAAATATGAATACCACATCCCGTATCATATACCCATGAATTTTTATGAGTTAAAGTAAATAATTCAATCATAAAGAACGCACCTGAAGTGGTGGGGTTACCGGCCTTAAACTTCTACTTTTTTGATCGCAACTCCTCAAGGTAGAGTGGGCAGTTTCTCTTCCAGTGTTCTTCTACCTCATGGCAGTGGTGACAAGCCTGATCCTTTTTGTTGGGAGTCACCTTCTTCTTCTGAGGGTTATTTTTCTTCTTGGGATTTGGTTGATAAGTTATAACTTGTTTACCTTTGTCAACCTTACCTTTACCCTTCTTATTCCCCTGCGATTTCTTTTGGATCCTACCTCCTTGTATAGCTAATACCTGAGGAGTAGGTGTCTTGCCTTGCGGTAAACCTTTCTCATAGTCCACAAGCATTGCGAGCAATTCTGTGACTGTCTTCCCCGAGCAATGCATGTTAAAGTTGCGAACAAAGCCATTAAAGTCCTTGTTCAAGGACCTATTTATCAAGTTCACTTGCACATTCTCAGGGTATACATAGTTGAGCATGTGTAGTTGATCGAAGTAACCTTTCATCTCTAACAGATGATCACTAACAGGTTTACCTTCACCATGTTTGCAGCTATGTAATTGATCGATTAAATCATACAATTCAACTGCAGGTAGCTTTTCATAAGTCTTTTGGAGTTCTTGAAGCATGTTGTACGGAAAATGGTGCTCAAATTGCTTTTGCAACTTGGGAACCATACTTCCAAGCATCAAGCAAGCCACTTCATTGTACTTGTTTTACTCCACTCTCCAAGCTGCTTTTTCCTCATCAGATGCAGTAGCAGCTGGTTCATCAGGGCAAGGATTATTTAAGTAGGCCAGCTTATCAGTCACTCTCAAGACAACCCTGAGTGACCTATTCCAGTCATTGAAATTCTTTCCAGTCAATTTTTCTCGTTCAAAGTGGGCTTTGAACGCAGAACTTAAAATAGCGTTATCGGGTTGAGCCATTTCTACAGAAAAAGTTCAAATATTAATATTTTCGATAATACAAACTNTCAGATGCAGTAGCAGCTGGTTCATCAGGGCAAGGATTATTTAAGTAGGCCAGCTTATCAGTCACTCTCAAGACAACCCTGAGTGACCTATTCCAGTCATTGAAATTCTTTCCAGTCAATTTTTCTCGTTCAAAGTGGGCTTTGAACGCAGAACTTAAAATAGCGTTATCGGGTTGAGCCATTTCTACAGAAAAAGTTCAAATATTAATATTTTCGATAATACAAACTTTTCAAGAAAATAAAATACCCAAGGAAATATTCATATAACCATAGAATTTTCTTGAAAACTAGGATCCTAATTGACATAATTGCATCACATCAGTTGCTAGCAATTAAAGTATTTAAATAGGTAACTTGTCGAACAATAATTGGCAAACAATTTCCAATTCCTAGGTCATTATGGGATTTACCTTTGCCAAATATCTATTTGCAAAGCAAGCATGTTTCATCCCATCTAATGCCGTAAGTTCTAGGTCTCACTAACAACTTAATTAAGTCGTCTAACTTAGAAACAGTAAATACTCCATATATGGTCTCACGCATTAAAAGAAATTTACCTTGTCATTAAAATCTAGTCAAGGTCTCACTTAAGCTAAATTATTAACTTCAAGTGTTTCTTATAGTTAGATGGCATTTGACTTAAATTTTAGGGTACTAATTTTGATGTGATTAATCAAAATATGTACGAAGACGCATGCACACATCTTCGTACCATAAACTTTTTTATTTACCAATTAGCTAAGATTAAGTCAACAAAGTTTTATAATTTGAGGTATTGGGTTCACCAATCAAAGAATTACCTACAATTATCGCCCACTATATCCTACTACTGCATGAGTCATAAAGACTCAAGTTATTCGGATAATACCACAAAAGTGGTGCGTGAAATTGACGTCAATTCATCCTTTAGATGATTTTGCACATAAAATAGTTGTACTTAGTAAGTCGAATTTGACGCACAAGCGAGCGGAGAGACAGAATATAATGTAGTTTCTTTGGGGCCACAATTTAATGCGAAACCAACCTTATACCCAACTTGTAGTTTGTCAAACTAGGTCCGTCGTTCGACTATTGGTACAAAAAATCATCAATCAAATAAAAGTTTATGACTTTTGTCTTAAAAACATATTGAAAACTTTTACAATACAAATCTCGTCGCGAGGATGCATTTAACGCATCACGGCATGTAAGGCCAACCCCTAAGAATGACACATAAGATTTCGTAGTGTAAAGTTTATAATAATTATGTTTTACCATTATTAGTCCATTTATTTTCTATTCGAAAATTACCCTTTCTTGCTTACAACATGTCAAATAATATAACACAAAAAACAAGTAATAATACAAAATAAACAACTAATAATATTAACAATTAATAAGTGAAACAATTAGCCACATGCAAACTTTATTCGATAAAACCTATAATAATCAATATCTAGGTGTTATGTAATGCATATATTTAACTAAGGCCCTCTCTTCAATGGAAGTAGAACCACATACATTGACGAATCAATTGTGTAAGCCATAGTTAATTATACACCATATAGCACAAAAATTGATTCATTAACTAATTGAGGTCTTCCCCAATTTTAGATCTATCATAAAATTATATGTGATAAAGATGTTACTAACAATTAAACAATTAATTATTCCATGACTAACATGCACCGTTTTGTCATGGATTCATGCATAACAATTACCAATTTAGGTCACAAGATACGCACTTAAACACATAAACATGTTCATAACCTAGGGTTTCTAATCAAATTAATTATCAAAACACAAACCCTAATATTAAAATGGCTCGTGATACCACTGTTAGAATTTAGAGAGCATAACAATTATATGAATCACATAACAAGCATCAAGTACACATGCAGAAGCTAGGATCAATTTAACACATAAATTAATTAACCGAATAATAAATAAAGAACGTACATTTTGATTCTAGCAAGAACAAAAATCAACTTCAATTAAACCTCGAATTGGATGAACCCTAATTAGGGTTTATAAGAATCAATGAATAACCCCTTACCGTTTTGTTATTTAATCCAAGATAATTCCTATAGTGAGTAATTACCACGTTCTTGTACGCACGAATTAATAACGAATTAATGTGATTGCTAGATCAAGAAAACACCAATGTTTTTGTTTCACAAAAATCGATCAAGAAACCCTAAGGGTTTTGTTTGGTCGATCGGTTTCACAAGAAAAAGAAAAGAGAGAAACAATATTAGGGTTTGTATACACAAGAGTGAAAAACAAAGAACCCTTGATGTGTTTATATACTAAGGAAAACTTGGAAGACAAGTTTGAGTTGGATTTGGTTTCCCCAATCAACCCCACGACCGGCCACACCCATAAGGGGGTTCCGGAAGCTTCTCGTTGTCCAATTTTTCGCTCTAGTCCTTCTTTTTTATTATCTAACGACCGTTAGTCATTACCGTTAAGTACTAACGTCCGTTAGTCGATATTATTGTTTAAATAATTAAATATATAGCATTATATATATATATATATATATATATATATATATATATATATTATTGATCATTAATTCTCATACGTAACGTGTGCAATCCCGTGGTCTCGGGTTTGATACTAGACATATACGTATATTATAAATGTAATTATATAAACCATTGGTGCTTGTAATAATTAACCGAAACATAAACGAAACGCGTACCTTTTAGCAATCCATGCAATTAGGGTTTATAAAAAACCCTCAATTAAAGATCAAATCACAAACCCTAATAAATTAGGGTTTATGAAAATCGACTAGAATAAAGTCGATAAAGCTTCACCACCAAGAATCAAATAGTTGATTCCTCTAAGGTTGCGTACATTACACGTTAACCGAGAACACTAGGATGCTAGTGCTTAATACACGAATAAACATCACAACAACTAGGGTTTGATGTTTCTAAAACAAAAACCAATCGCAATACATAAACAAAAGAAAGAAAACCACTTTTGTTTTGATATTAACTTTTGCATGTGATTTGCATGCATAATACGTATGGTATTATGTTGGAAAAACATGTACTTTTGGCTTTTTAATTCTCTGCCAATCGAAGTAACAGGTGTTCAAAAAAAATCGAAGTAACAGAATGTGAAGAAGTCAAAGTTATTCACTTTTTGGTTTATATGTTTGATCGTTTGAGCTAGTTTAATCATCAAACGAGAATGAGACGAATGGTGTATTTATATAGTATCTAACCTTATCCAACAAGTGATTGCTAGCACCTCCTTAAGTTTCATAAAAAACGACACTTTGACCCTTTTCTTTTTATTGTTCGACAATTTAAATATTTCGTGTATTATTATTTATATAATTAATACATCTAATATATTAATTACATTAAATAAAGTGTTCACTAAATGTATACATGTATGCCTTCAATAGGCTCGAGTTCGAAACTGGACATACGTTTATAAAATATGTTGACAATCCAACACCATGAACATCATGGGTTATTCCATTCACATACTGTACTATTTAAACTAGTTATAATACCCGCGCACGCGCGGGTTTTTTAAAAAAAATTTTTAAATGATATATTTTTATTCATTAAAAAACAAATAATTTAATTTTTATTTTGTTTGATTTATGATTTTTAATTGTAGTTTTTTATGATTAAAGATAATCATTTAAATCTTATCTATATTTTTTGTATTTATCTTCTACTTGTATAGTATATCAGCAAAACGAATTTAAAAATTATAAATTAAATAATAATTAACATATTACCTAATAAGGAAATATTCTTTTTTTTCAAAATGACAAAGTACCCACTATGGGTTTTGTTTTATTATATAAGAGATAGTGCTATAGGGTAAATAGTTTGTATGACAGTAAATAGTTTGAGATGAAGGCTCATGAATTGCTTACCTTCCATATTGACCGTAGTAAATCAGATAGCTTACGTAAATTTCTCATCCTTTTATTATGATAAACCAACAAGGCACGGTGTGGCCAACCAAAAATGTGTTCATCGTACATAATATAACTGAACTCTACAAAAGCTATGTCTCACCACCAAATCATAGTATTTTTTTTTTATTTTTTTATTTTTTGTGTCGGCCAAACCATGATACCGACTAGGAGTTACTTTTTGAATTATTAACTTTGTACTAGTATTTATTAATTCAGAGAATGAAGCTTCCTCGAACATACAATCATTATCTCATAACTTGCCGTTCAAGGAAAAGTAATCTACTACTCTAATAGTATATGTTATTAATTACATAAACTAGACGAGTACCCGTGCATAGCAACGGGATTTTATAGCGACAAATAGTTTATTCATAAAAAAAAAGTTTATAGGTTATGAATGAAAAATAATAAAAGTTTGAAGATTTGAGAATTAAACATAATGTTTTGAAACCCGGTTTGACCTGGGTGGTTTAACCGGTTGACTGTTCCGGTCGAAAAATTGTTCGATTTAAAACCGGGTCAACTTGCTAGGTTGGGTCGAAAACGAGTCAAATTAAACCGGTTCAACCCGTCGGGTTTGAAGCGTCCCGGGTCAACCCGGTTTGTGATTTGTATTAATTGGTTGTATTTAATTCGGTAAATATGTTTTTAATTGGTCGATTTAAACCGGGTCTACTTGCTAGATTGAGTCGAAAACGAGTCAAATTAAACCGGTTCAACCCGTCGGGTTTGAAGCGTCCCGGGTCAACCCGGTTTGTGATTTGTATTAATTGGTTGTATTTAATTTGGTAGATATGTTTTTAATTAGTTGTACAATGTGAATAAATCATTGTACTTTTAAGTAATGGGGTGTTTTAATAAGAGTATTAATTACATTTCATAATTTCTTTTAATAAGATTTTTCAAGATTTCACATTACTTGACTTTTCAATTTT
>LBNU01025834.1:0-16304 GCA_014162995.1 Artemisia annua | reverse complement strand
GCAGGGACGGAGCCAGGAACAAATATTACCGGGTGCACAATTTTTTTTTTAACCGTAGTATAATAGAGTTTAAGATGCTAACTAAATAAGACTAAAAACACATTTCGATGGACCGGGGTCATTTAAGGTACATTTGGGAAAAATTGATGTTTTTTCTTAAAATTAACACTACGTCGAAAAAATTCATAGGTGTCCCGGGCACCCACGGGACCCCGCCTGGCTCCGTCCCTGCGCCCCTGTGACTAAATTTTCTGGCGAATAATTGTTATTTTGTTTTGGGCCGCAGGATTTTGAGATTTATGTTTAGGAAGCTTAATTAGATTGTACTTTGTGGTTAGATAGTTGTATATTTTGGTGAAGGGGTGAATTAAATTGTGTATTAATTGTATGTGTTGAATAGTTTTTTTTAGTTTTATTTGTATATTGTGCTTAGGTAGTTGTATGTATCGGTGATGGGGTGTTTTAAATTTTGTATTAATTGTATGTAAGAAATAGTATTTGGTTAAAATCAATTGTGCTTTACATAGTTGTACATTATGTTTTATAAGTAGTATTTACTTAAATTCTACTACCTCCGTCCCTAAATAAATGTCCACCATTGACTTTCAAAGTCTTCTTTTCTCAAGTTTGACCATAAATTATTTCATTTGTGTTGTGTAATACTTGATGAAAATTATACCAATGAAAACATATTTAAAACCAAATCTATTCATATATTTTGCATCAAGTATTACATAACACAAATAAAATAAGTTAAGGTCAAAGTTAAAAAAGGAAGACTTTAAAAGTCAATAGTGGACACTTATTTAGGGACGGAGGGAGTAATTTATGAAATCTTAAACTCATAAATAGGAGAGAGGGTCATCCCTCCATTATAAGTAGTATAGATTAGTATGGTTTAACTTAAGCTATATTAGGGTTGTAACTCGAATAAGTAGAAAAAAGTTGAGCTAGTTGGGTGAACATATGAGGTTTTCCTGGTTCAATGTTTACGCATATTACACGTGGAGGGAGTGTCTTTGACTCAGATGTACGCAGCATAATCGAGGTATCCCTTTGACCGTTTCCAACCCTTTCCTTGGCCTAAATCAGGTTTAAACGCCACCAAATGGCCTAGTGGTAAGGTGGTTGATTTCCTCACAAGAGGTCTTGGATTCAAAGCTCACTAGCTACACAGTTCGGGGTGGCCACATAAGGGTCGGTCACAAGATTATCTTGGTTAGGCCGTGTACATCTAAGTCAAAGACTCTTCCTCTCCGGGGAACATGAACAGGTAAAAACTCAGCTAGTTGTTGCTGTAAATATTCAGTGAGTAGGCTTTCTAATATTAGAAGGTTGAAAAGATATTGGTTCACTAGATTTGTAACTTTGATTCGCAATTTTACACACTCAGCAGATTCACAAAAGTCTTAATCAAATTTACAGCTTTTGACTTTGATTCACAAATTTGTATTTCTATGAGATTAGGTTTACATAAATGGGATCTTCAATCATAAAATTTGTACATCAAAGCTATGAGTTAGTGAATCAGTGTCTTCATGTCTTGTAACCGTTTCTCTCTCTCTCTCACACACACACACAAAAAACTTTTGACTTTTTGAGCAATGTTTTAAAACCCGGTTGACCCGGACAAAGAACCGCAAGTTTTCAGCAGACCCGGGTCGAGCCAGTGCACCGGAACCGGCCGGTTTTTTAGTTGGTGACAAAGTTGACAGAGATAGTGGAGAGAACAGGATATTTTTTTTTTTATTTATTTTTTTTTTTAGAACGGGGAGTTATGATAATATAGTCAAAGTGAACTTAAAGGTAAAGGGTAGGGTGGGGATAGAATAGTAGCGAGCTGGGAGTAACCAATTAATTTGGTTTTGTGTCATTCAATAATACTATGAAATCTTTGCTTAAAATAATAATCAAACTTTTTTTTTTTTTTTTTTTTTCAAAGCTCAAATTCTAGTTTTGTGTCATTACATAATCTGAAATCTTTTTACATATTTTAGTTTGTTTATTTAGTATTAGATTTTTCATGTTTATATGTGTTATTTAGTCTTACATGTTTTATAGATGTTTGGTAAGTTTAATAATTATAACTTCGTTTATAGAAAACCGGTTTGACCCGGTGAACTGACAACTCGATCGGGTTAATTAAAAAACCGGATTTTAAAACATTGCTTTTCATCTTGATTCTACTTACATGTTAACTTGGCTCAAAAAGCTTGATAAGAATTCGAGTCGAGTTGATATCAAGCTCAAGATCGACACTTGTAATGCATCTTGAACATGTTTTCTATACTAGAGAGTCCCTTCCCTTTAGGCCACCCGCCAGATTGCTAGATCTTAAATTTCTGATGGTTTCTGCGTATGCTATTTTTTACATGGTTTGTTAGTATGCAGAAAGGTTTTTGAATATACGCGATTTGTTTACGGTGTTCATCTCTCATTTAATCTTTATTTTCAAGCTTCTAAATACTACTAGTTAACTCCATCTTTGCTTCTTACAAAGTTGGTGCTTATAGGGGGTGTTTGGCTTATGTTATTCATAAAAAAAATTATTGCTTTTGCAAAAAGCCAATTCTAAGGAGCTTTTGTCAAAAGGCCATTTTGGTCTTTAATAAGCAGACACGCACATTTTCATTAGTGTTTGGCTAAGCTTATTGTAGTAAAACATAAGCTAAGAAGCACTTCAAGTTAGTTTAGCCAAACACCCCCAAACTCTTATTTCTACAAAGTGCAGTATACAAACCACAAATGTGCTACTCCTATAGTTGACACACTCCATAATTTTTCAGATAGAAGAGCAGATTGGATTGGTAGAACAGAAGATCATGGCTAGCATGAAAGAGTAACTATAAACCCTTATTCCAAATAAATTTGCCGTTCTAATTATGATTCTCACGAACCTAATACATCATATTTCTTTACCAGGAACCTGGCATATAAGGAAATTACTACACCACCAAAAAAATTAAAACTACAGTTCAAAGAGCAGGTTTCCATGCCAGTATACACCGGAAAACCTCTTTTAGGAGAAAACGGCACAGCCATTAAAATAGCCTTGGTTGATGCTATCACTGGGCAGATAGTGAACACCGGGCCTGAATCTATGGCAAAACTTGAAATAGTTGGTTTTCAGGTACCTGGTGATGACAACAATGATGATAGTTGGACATTTGAAGACTTTCAAGAAAAGGTTATGAGTGAAAAAAAAGGGAAGCGCACCCTTAAAGGAAATACTTCGTTGCAGCTAAAAGAAGGCGTTTGTTTTATCGGTAATATTCATTTTACTCATACTTCAGAGCATAACAAGAAAGGTTGGTATAAACTGGGAGCAGGAATTGTCGATGCTGCTTTAATGCATGGAGTAGAAGTAGCAAGGACAGAAGCCTTTTTAATGAAAGACGGTCGCGCCATCTGTAAGTAATTTAGTGTTAATGTGTTCAATTCAATCAAACACGAAAGTTATGAAAATGTACATTTGAACATAGAAAGCACATTGGAATTACATTTTGAGGCGTAGAGTACTTTGCAAATTTAACTGTTTTGGTTTTATTGTGCAGATTCGGAAAACCACCTGCACCCACGTCTATCCGATAAGGTGAGTCATTTAAAACACATCCGTAATAAGGGTCCTCGCTATGAATGTCTGGAAAAGGAAAACGTGATAACTGTGAGGGATTTGCTGATTCTCTTCTACACAGATCAGAAACGGCTCAAAAATGTATTTACAAGTTGCTATAATCTTTCTATTTGTTGTTCTTGCTATTGAACTGAAAGCAATTTATTTTTTTAGTACTCGATGCAACTACAACGCTTCTTTTTCTTTTTGTAATAATTCCGTTTCTTGTGGTATTTGTAGATTCTTAAACTAAAAGCTGCTTCTAAGATCTGGGCTGACATAGTTAATAATGCTCAGGCGTCCACTGGGATGTTTTTGTACCTTGATCAGAGTAACGAACCAAAAGCTGGTGTAGTTCTTAATGCCAAATTAGAACTGAAGGCATTTATAGAAGAATCTCATCGGTACATACCGGTGAACCAGCTATCTGACAAACAAAAGGCAAGTCTAGCAGTCCCTAACTCCCTATGCCCATCCCGTCAAATTCCGTTTTTGGTTTAAGTGAACCTAAACCAATTGATCCTTTCTTATCCAATTGGAAGTTGTTCTTGTTATCTCTAGAAAATCTTCCGTTTTTGGTTACTATTGCGAGAGAGTTAATATTACTTAAGGTTGGGTTTAAACAGTCGAGCCGCCTAACCCGTTTAGTAATCAATTCTTGTTCAGGTTGGAGGTGGGTCAACAGGCTGACCCGACAACCCGTTTAAGCTTTTAAAAATTGAAATGATTTTATATTTGAAAAGTCAAATAGTGTAAAAGAGGGATGGGTTAAGCGGCTTGATCTGTCAACTCATTTTGGTAAACGGGTCACATGAGTCGTGTTTGGTTTATGTAAATATACATGTTAGGTTCCACACTTTTGACCCGTTCACTAAAGCAGATCGTGTTCGGGTTGAGTGGCATCGACCCGCCGACTTGAACCTGACCCAGATCCCTGCCCTTAGATTTACTTATATATTAAAGTAAAGATCATTCAAAATAAGATGATTTTTAGTTTGGGCAATAGTTGTCTATTCTGGAAAACGGTGAAATTTAGGTAATTTGAAGTCAATTGGAATGATCACGTGTTTGGTTATTTTTTTTTAGAAAGGCACGTGTTTGGTTAATTTATCCCAACCCAATGAACACTCCTACAGTTTTGGCTTACTCTAATTGATTCCAATAACAGGTAGACAGTCAGCATTTAGTAAAGTTGGCAATCAAACACTTAAAGACACTCAAGTATTTTGAAGATGAGACTTCTCTTAAAAGAAGTCTACAGTCGAGCGCCTCTATTCTCTCATTACCATCTGCAAACCGTGGCTTGGGGACTTGCAAGACAACCATTAGACCACCGAGACCCTCTTCACATGAAACTTATTCGTCCCCTAATCTCACTGAATCTCCAAACAATTTGAACTCCAACATGGGTCACCACACTAACCGTGCACCTATTGTAACACCTCAACCTGACAAACTGAAAGAGAAAGTCCCTTTTGACGATGTGAACCTTTATTCTACAAACACAGCAGAGCATAGCTTTGGGACTTTTACTGCACATAATTCTACAGAGGCAGGTTCCTCTTCTCAGACTGTTGAGTCTCATTTTGATACATCTGGGCTTATGAATACATACGACATTTTCAATCAGAGACTCGAGGTGATGGAGGATTTGCAGCTCCTTAGGAGCTGGTTTAACTTGCCTCTAGAGAGCCTCACTAATGAGTGGCATGCTAATTCAGTAATGTATGATGCTGATGCTGTGACAATGGTTACACAGACCATTACTATTGGGCCAAGATGGAAGAAAGTCTCCAAATTGTTAAGGCGGAATTCCGTAAGGGAAAGGTTTGGTATTCAAGCTCACAAAAGGCAGAGGTGCTTTTAACATAGTCTTGAATCACACTATCTACATATAATAGTTTCCATTTTTATTGCTGCCAGTTGTACCATTCCTAAAGGGAACCTTTTTTTTCTGGTAGCAAACAAGCATTCGTTATCTGGTTATCTATATTCTTTTGTTCTTTTTTGTAAATGTATAGGTATTCGAAGTCGAAATGTGTATATAGTTCGTGTGCGACTCATATCCTTACCGAGTTACTGTTAAACAAGTTACTGATATATATAATGAATTTATGAAGAAAGTGCGCCGAGTTTTACATCCAGCAGCTCTTGTTGGCATTGCATATTCATCGTTTCTGAAAAATAATATTATAAAATCATTCGATACTCGATAGCTATAGCATGAAAAAACTATAGGGTAACATAAGTAACCTAACATTTTTCTTTCTGGCCTGCAGAACTTCAAAAAATGCAGTTGTAGCCAATCAAAGCATGATAGTATTGAATTGATGAGATTAAGTATAAGCTCAGATTTTGTAATAGCATATATCCATCCTAGACCAACTGCTTAATATTGCACAAGTTTTTAACAACCACACATATCATTTCTTAGCAGAAAAATATTTGAAATGCGAACTGATTACCTTTCCCTATTGTCAACTGTCAAGTGGTCAAAACATGGCCCAAATAATATTCCATAAGCCAATGTAGAAGAGAAAAAAAACATGGACAGATAGAGTTGAAATTTATTTATATTCAACATTTTTAATTGTTATGAAAATCCAGTCATCAAACCGCCCAAAAAAGTACACTGTTTTGGTAATGTAAATTTCTGGGCATGCCCGCTTTAGTAGTTTCGACGCGCCTTCGTTTGACATTTGAGGATGTTTGTTTAGGTTGTTTTACTAAATCACGTATACGACGAGTGTTTAATTCCACGGGGTATCCATACCCTTTTTTTCTTTTTCTTTTTCTTTTTTTCTTTTTTTTTTTTTTTTTAAAGACAAATATATTGAAGCAAAAACAAGTCTAAGCATCCACTAAATCAACAAGAAGATTAAAATAGTGGACCATAAAAATAAAAACTTACACCATTACAACATAACAATAATTGTGACTACACACTAACTAATAAAAAGCCCACATTACTACTTCATTAGCATGCCACAAAATCAACAAGAAGATAAAATATCCACACCTATTATTGAAATGAAAAAAGCAAGAAAGAAATTCTGATAGCATATTTTAAATAAAAAGTTAGCATTAAAAGAGGTGCATGTATTTATATAGATGCATTTAAAATTTGTGATTATAGTTTCTTTTCATTTTTCTTATTTCAATTATATTTCTCATTTTATCTTAACTCTATCACTTAGAGCAAAAGGTGTGTTAACTTAGAGTTAACGCTTCACCCAGTGTCACGTCAGCGTCATATCAGCTTTAACCTTTTCACCTTACTCAAAAAAAAAAAAAAAAAAAAAAAAAAAAAAAAAAAAAAAAAAAAAAAAAAAAAAAAAAAAAAATATCATCACTCAACTTTAACTCAATTATTTTCAAATTCAATCCCTAAACTAAAACAAATATTTCATTTATTAAAAAACAAAACATTCATTCTTAAAACATATTACAATACGAAATTAAAAAAGAGAAATAAATAAATAATAAAATAATTACAAAAAAAAAAAAAACACACACACAACACAACACAAAACAAACTACTACATAACGGAAATTACGAAATGCAAATAAATTTAGCGACGAGATTGCAAGTGATATTTTTTCTTGATTCGGTCCTTTTCATCGTTGATCCAATCCACAACGTCAGGATCCTTGCCGGCAGTTTCAAGCAGCAAAAATTTCATCTCTTCCAACCTTATTATCGTTTCATCTTTTTCTGCTGCTGTCCGATACGCCATGGATGCATCTTGCCGTTTTAAACGATACCCGTGTTGCATAACCTCCCCGAATTGGATTGACAAGCTCGTTCCTCCGGTACTTGTCGTTGTCTCGGATTTGGCTTTCTTCGTTTTCTCGGATTTGGCTTTCTTCGAAGCACGTTTTTTCCCATGGGACGTGGTTGTTCATCATGACCAAACAAAGCCTCGTTTGTTTGGCTTGGGACATCGCTGGTTAAATTAAGCGTTTCCGGCTCGTCCCATTTTTGATGATGATGCAAAACATCCCAAGCCTCCTCGTTGTTAAACGGCGCGGGTTTGTGCTCGTTACGATACATTTGTTTCGCCCATTTGAGGACATCCATCTCATTTTCTCCACTTTTTTTGTTCGCGTTGCTAACGTTTGAAATAAGTGTTGAACTTTACGCAATCACGGTTCAACGTTTTCCACTTGCCTTGTAGCATATCCTTGTTGCGTTTTTGAAATTTTTTCCTATTGAACCCATTTTGTACCTGTTGCCAAAACGTATCGCGAGCTTGTGCACGCCCGACGCGCGGATCCTCGGAAGCGGCTACATAACACTCGGCAAATAATTTTTCCTCACTGGTTGCCAACGTATATTCACGAATTCGAGAATTTGTTCATTCCCCTGGTTTGGTTCGGGTCTTTGGATTTTTTGACTTTCGTTTACTACGACTTTTGGGCTTTGGAGGAGACGTAGGTGTTTCGGGAACTTCATTTGTTTCGGTTTGTGAATGTTGTGACTGTTGTGTGAATTGTAGATTTTGAAAATTGGTGTTTAGTGTGTTTTGTTGGCTTTGTTCCCAATATAGCATTCTTTGATGTTGTAGGTAAAGTTCTTGGCTCGACATGCCGAGTGAGTTAGACAAAGGGATGTTTTGTGATGATGAACCCGCGTTCGGGTTTGAAGATGAACCCGCGTATGGGTTATTCCACCCACCGAGGAGGTTAATGAAAGAATCATCCTTGTTGTTGCCTCCCGACATTTTTTTTAGCTAATAGAAGTATATGATAGATTATATTGAGTAGTGGAAGTGTGAAAAAAATCTTGTGTTAAATGGGTATTTATAGTGGTTGGGAAATGGTTTTGAAATTTTATTTTTATTTTTTTAGGCTAACTATCCATTTCTTAACGTTAAGGGGGTGTAAGTGTATTTTTTTTTCTTTTAAACCCAACGGCTAGTTTGACCGTTAAGGGGTGATAGTGATTTTTTTTATTTTTTATTTTAATTTTTTTTACACCAAACCTTGGCTTAACGCAGCGTTAAGGGATTAACGCTGCGCGTTAACGTCACTTTAACGTGCAGCCTCGGTGTGTTAACTTAGGCCTTAACGCAGGAAAGTGAAAGGTTAACGTGGGTTGATTGTCAAAACACCCAATGCTCTTATAGCTAAAAGAGACACTTATAACTTTTTCTTAAACAATAAAATGATGTTTATAAGGAGTGATAAACTGGGGCGTAATCAAAGGAACGTGATTTGTATTAGAAATATAATTCAGCTTGTCCATTAATCAATGCATAATAACAATATATAGAATCTCTAAGGATTATTTTAGATATCGGGTTAGGCCTATCATAACAAACTGTTAATAAAGCCCAAAGGCTTAAATACACACGTCTAACAATTTGCATACTCTATTTATTAATTTTCACACTTCACGGTACAAACAGATAAAACGGAGGGCGAGTTTTATACAAATACTTAAAGCATAAAAAGAGNCATAATAACAATATATAGAATCTCTAAGGATTATTTTAGATATCGGGTTAGGCCTATCATAACAAACTGTTAATAAAGCCCAAAGGCTTAAATACACACGTCTAACAATTTGCATACTCTATTTATTAATTTTCACACTTCACGGTACAAACAGATAAAACGGAGGGCGAGTTTTATACAAATACTTAAAGCATAAAAAGAGTGTCTAAGGAGATCCAATGTCTCCATATTTGTTCACACTTGTTATGGAATGCTTTACTCTCATGATGGCCAGGAATGTTTGAAGGTGCCCTGAATTTAACTACCATTTTGGATGCAAAAGCCTGAAAATAACCCATGTATGTTTTGCTGATGATTTGCTTGTTCTATGCCATGGAGATCCTCAATCTGTGCAAGTAATTAGAAATACTCTAGATGAGTTTGGGGGATGTTCTGGTTTACTGCCTAATTTCAGCAAAAGTACTATTTTCTTTGGTGGAATTGAGGAAGAATTGCAATCTAAGATCCTAGACATTTTGCCTTTTGGTAAAGGCAAATTACCTATGAAATACTTGGGTGTGCCATTGTTGACTAAAAGACTGGGAATAAAATATTGTAAAATCCTTGTGGACAAAGTCAGAAATAGGATATCAAACTGGAAAAACAAATGTCTCTCTTATGCAGGGAGGCTTCAACTTACAGCATCCATTTTGGAATCAATTCAAGTATATTGGTGCACTGTCTTCTTGCTACCTAAAACAGTTATTGCGGAAATTAATAGTCTTTTGAAAGGTTTCTTATGGTGTCAGGGTAAACTTACTAAGGGTAAAGCTAAAGTTGCCTGGAAGAAGATTTGTTATCCTAAATCTCAAAGGGGTCTAGGCCTTAAAGATTTAGAGGTTAGGAACAGAGCATTATTAGTCAAACATATTTGGAATATTGCTTGTAAAAAAGATACTCTATGGGTGAAATGGATTACAACAGTGAAGTTGAAAGGTAATAGTATTTGGGAGATAAATGCTGATGTGAATGATAGTTGGGGATGGAGGAACTTATTGGAGATCAGAAATTCTATTAGGAGGAGTGTTTGGCACAACATTGGTAACGGAGATAATACTTCTGTATGGCATCAGTTATGGTGTGAAATTGGACCACTATTTGATATTGTCACCAATAGAAGTAGGTATGATGCTAGACTTCCAAGAGATCTGGTAATTAGTGATATTGTGAGTAATGGGGAATGGACATGGCCTTCTGAATGGAACAGTGTTTTTCCTCAAATTGCAAATTTACTAGTTCCTACACTTGATCCTAATAAAGATGACAAGACTGTATGGAGGAATAAGGATAATAATGAATGCAGATTTAGTGTCAAAGAAGTGTGTAAAGATTTGAGAGCTGAGTCTGAAGAAGTCAAATGGGCTAAAATTGTTTGGTTCTCACAAAACATTCTTAAGCATGCATTCATTTTGTGGTTGGCTACTCAGAAGAAACTAATGACCTATGACAATGGCAAAATGGGGGAGTTATGATATGTCAGTGTGTGCTCTATGCATGAAGGATGATGAAACTCATGATCATCTATTTTTTTACTGTCAATTATCTTCTGCTATTTGGAATAGTCTTAAAACTTTGATGAATAAGCAGATGGTAGATTGTAAATGGAATGAGACTATCAACAATTTTGCAGAGAAGCCTTGTAATAATAGTATTTGGAGCATAGTAAGAAGATTGTGTTTAGCTGCAGCTGTATATGGTATATGGAGAGAAAGAAACAGTAGAATTTTTAGTGATGAAAGATGTACTCATGAAACTGTTTTTGGTAAAATTTGTGATCAAGTAAGAAGCAGATTGATTAGTCTGAAAGCTAAGTCATCAAGTGCAATCAGCCAAGTGGAACATGTGTGGAATATCAAAATTAGAAGAATTAACAACTGAATACCCTATACTGTTCTTAAAGGGTGTTTGGATGTAGAAGTTTGTGTAGTAGATGGCTAGTACCTTGCCCTGTTTTCTCAACTATGTTATGAGTGATTGTATTATCTACTATGGATGATAGAGATCATAGTTGGATGATAACTGTCACAATATTGGTATAGTCTTGAAGATTAGGTGAAATGTAGTTTCCTTCTGTTACAGTTGGTCCTTAATTACTGTTTGGAGGTCTTAATTGGAATCAATAACATTCTCAAAAAGGATAATGAAGTGTCCTTGTAGAGAATGCTAAGTTCAGCAGATAAATGACTTAAAGGTATCTGCAAGTTATCATGGTTTTACCATTTATCAGGTATCCTTTAAAACTATAAAAGGATCCTGTTTTAAACTCATAACAGTTGATGGCCTTGTATCTGGGGGATGTCATACTCAATTCCAATGTTATCAGCTTGTAAACTTAATTGGCCTTTGTTAGGCATTGAGGTAGCAGTTGATTATCATAGGAATGAGTGATGATTTGACCCATAAAGTAGGTTTCTAACTGTGTAGGGTATATGAGTTTGGTGGGGTGGTGTATGAAGCATGGAATAGTGAGGAGTGAAAGATAAACCTACTTGGTCCATGTTGTACACTGCCCACAGGAGGTTTGGATGGTCCTCAATCAAGGTGTGTGTTCCCTGATGGCTGAAGCCATTTTTAAGAGATAGAAATGTAGGTCATCAGGTATAGCCCTTGACATGGAGGGGTAATGGGTTCCTAATGAAGCCTTCCACCTTCCTACCTTGATCATTGTGGTAGTAGGTTGAATGGTCTTGTGTGGGGAGGTTAGAGGGAAATGTAGTTAGATGGTAGGTGCTCTTAATAAGGTGAATTTTCAGCAACAGAAGTTGAAGTTGCTGTGGAAGATAAAGCTTTGTTTTGCTATGTTACCAGACTTGTGTGTCTGAGATCTAGAGTAGTTTCATCAGATATATGGATAGGTTGTATCTTGTTATAGTTTGTATCTGATTTGGGCCTGTCCAATTAGTAGTTTGTTATCTTTATATGATTTACAAAAGTTTGGAAAATTAATATAATTCACCTTGCAAAAAAAAAAAGGTGTCTAATAAAAAATAGCTGTGTGCAAATCAGTGTAATCAAAGGTTTTGTTAAACATAACCCCAAATACTATTTTCAAGATTATCAGACATTCATTAATCGTTCTTGTCTTCAAAACTAACAGTTGCCTGTCCACGTGTATGCACGTTTTTATTCTTAACGTAGCTCTAATTGATATGTTTAGCAAAACTTTATAAATATTTTAAAAATACTTTAATAGCAAAACTTGAGGTTTATTGAGAGAACTAGCATTCCGGATGCTTTCATGGTTGAAACAAGTTTTATACATATTGTTTTATTAAAAAAGACTTTTGCATAAAGGGCTCTGCGTTTTTATTTTCTAAAACAAGTTTTATAAGAGCTTCAGGTGTGACGACAAGCTTTGGCTTGTCATTTGAGCCCCACGGGGTGCCAAATCACAATAACACAACCCTTCTACAACCTTCCCTTATCACAACTAAACACAACAACTTCATTTGGGTCTCACATACACACTTATTCACACACACAACCATTATAAATCTTAAAAAAAAATGTACAAAAAGGTACAAAAAGGACGAGTGTTTGTCTGCACAACGAGTGGTTGTATGGCAAAGGACAAGAAGCTGGGGTGGTATGGTGGAGAGTTGTGGCAAGCTTGGCACTTTAGAGTGGGGAAGCACAACGAAAACCACACCACATGCTCTAAATACAGTATCGGTTATCATATTGCTTTATACTCTAGTCTGTCTTTCTTCTTTTGTTAATCATGTTTTGAGACTTTTTAACCGACTAATCTACAACTTCTTGACACACAAATTCAAACTGAGTAAAACATTTTTTTCAAGAAACTCGCGTGAACTATTTAGAATTATTTACCTCTAACAAAGATTGAGCTTGAGAACTCTCACATTGATTTTAATCAGAAGCCTTTTAGAGCACTAGGTGTAGTATGTCGTTGGGTCTCGCCGTTCCTACGTGGAGGGCCGAACGGCTCGCCGTTCTTCTTCGCCACACCGACCCACCCTCGCCGTTGGGCTCCTCTTTGTGGGCACGGCGAGGTGATTTGCCTGACAAAAGTGAGCTTGTGTACGTTGGGTTTTGAAAAAAACGGATATATTACCGTTTGTTTTCAAACGGTCGAATCCTTTTTTTTTCTCTCTCTCTCTTTTTATACACACACAAACTCTATAAATACTAACTCATTTTCACTTCTCCTCACTACATTTCAACCAATTAATCAAAACTTCAATATCTATACTCCAAATAAACAAAAAAGTGTCTCAAAACCCGAACCAAGGGGGCTTTTTCACGAACCTCCTAACGTCAAACCAACCTCAATACGGGGGATTGTCAAACTCTTCTACTCCCCCGTCACAAAATTCAAACCCTTCATCGCCATATGATTCCCAACAATTCAATCCGAATGAAATTTATCGTAACCAACAATATGCGTTTCAACAAGGATTCGCAAATCAAGCCCAATTCAATCCGACACCACAATTATATAACTTGAATCAACCATCCACGTTTCCTACTCCTCCATCACAACCACCAATCGAATCACAACCATCTCAACAAACGTTTAAAGTACCTAAGGCACGATCACCGGCCAAAGTTAGAGGAAAAAAACCAAAGCCCAAAAAGCAAAAAGATTCTTAAATTTAGACGCTGACGATGACGATGACTTGGAAGAAGCAGGTCAAACGCATGCATGTCGGCTATGGACCAAGGAAGAAGAAAAGCTTCTTGCGGAAACGTGGATAGAAATTTCCCATGACAAAGATATGGGCAATGACAAAACGGACGAATTCTTTTGGAACGAAATTCATGAAGCGTTCAACGAGCGAACTGTTGGTGACCCTCGTACCAAAAATATGCTAACCGGTAAATGGTCGAGGCTTAATAGCGACTGCCAAAGATTCCACGCAATTTATCGCCATATTGGCCGTCGCAGTGGTGAAAATGATCATGATCAAATCGAGAGTGCGAAAACGAACTTCGAAGAATGCTTTGGTTCGAGGGGTTTCACTTATGTTCACGTTTGAGAGATCTTGAAACACTACCCGAAATGGGATGCTGAAGAACCTCTAGACATTACATGTCTTGAGGATATATTCGGGCCGGACAAACGACCTCGTCCCGAAAGAAACAATAAACAAGCTGGAAAGAAACAAAAGTCGACGGAAACGTCGAGTGCGGCGAGCTCCGGTGGGAGTCAAACGAGTAATTTTTCGGGACAATTATCCGAAAAGTATACGCAAGCGAAAGACGCTCAAGTGGCTATGTATGAGATGAAGAGGATGAGGGAACAAAAGGCGTTGGAGAAAGAACAAAAGATGTTGGAGGCACAAGAAAGGGCGTTGGAGATGCAGGAAATGCAAATGCTCATGTTAGAGCCCAGCTTGGTTAATGACCCGGTAAGAGTCGTTATTATTCGCCGGAGACAAGCATTGATAACCAGAAAGTACCAAAGTCTCCCTCGCCATGACGACGATAACGAATAAAATGTTTAATTTTCATATTAGTATTATGTGTTGTATTTTTTTATTTTCGTATCGTATGTTTTTTTTTTCGTATCGCATGTTTTTTATTTGGATGAAATAAAATTATTTTGTTGTATTATTTTTTATAATTAGTGAAATGAATTTATTTTATTTAATGAAATGAATAAAAAAAATAAAGTTGTAAGTGGTGGGGCCCAAATAAGTAAGTTGAGGTTAGTTGTTTGGTGAGGAGGGGGTTAGTTGTGAAGAGGTGTTGGGGTGATGTGGCACCTATGGGCTCGGAATGAAGAGATTTGCTCTCCATCTACACCTAGTGCTCTTACCACTAGTTAGGTTTTCTGAGATTTTGTAACTGTGACGCTGACATTATTAATCAAGATTTGTTAATTTATAGAATATGATATGTTTTGGCCTTTATAGCCACACCTTTGAAGGAGGTTAGCTCTATTGTTCTGTTTCTACTATTTTCTTCTTGGTTATTTTTGATACAAAAGTTGGGCGTTCCTTGTTTGGGTTCCTGTTCTTGTACCAATTAGATCTTAATGCTTTGAGACCTGCGCACTAAGAGAGCAAACAGACACCGTTAGGCTTATCGAGGGATTGTTTCCCCCGATTATCCTCCGGCGCGAGAGTAAGTAATCGATTTAGGGTTATGTGAAGAATTAGGGTTGTAAGTCGTACCTCTGGCGAGAGCTATGATGCCCTATATATATACACACGAAACCGATAAGGTTTCGTGTTCCTCACTCTTCGGTGTATCCACCGATATCGGATATTCGATATATATCTCCTTATTAAGAGATATCCTATATCTAATCCAAAAATAACTTTGGGTTTGGGCCTCGTGAGCCCAAACCGTTATCATAGTAGCCCACACGTAGTGGGCTTAAATGTTAGTAATGTCTAATTCTCGGGTTCGTGACCCGAGTATAGACTATACGTCATCATGTCCCCCCAGTCTAGTATGCGCAGGGTATCACCCGCGGATGCTAGACTAATAACGGGAACAAAAAACATTTCTTGTAGCGGGGAAGTTTCAATTTTTCCCGCGTAAAAGATATGCAATTAACCTAGTCCAAATAAGTCCAAGATAATACCTCGGAAATCGTGGGAATAGGGTGTAACGTGTCACGGCTCCTGGTCTTCCTGCCATACGATTAAGGCAGGTGGGGGGCACGTGTCGATCATCCATGAGAGTAGTAACCCTATAAAAGGTTATCTTCATTTCACCGTGATGTACACTGTGAAAAAAGAAAAAAATTCCCTAATCTGCCATTTACGGATCATAATATCTTTCGATCAAAGATCATCATTTGCTAAGGTATTCAGCGTGTGCGCTAGTAACCTTTCTCTGATCCAAACATGGTTAAGCAGTTTTCCGAATTCCATTCCGATATAGAAGGGGATGAACTCCGTGATTTCACCTCAGATCACTATATTCCATTCACGTTGCATCCGGATATTCCGGGAGCAAATGCGTCTATAGCGGACTTCCCCGTAGGGAAAATAGGGGTATACACGCGCTTCTTTGAGTTTGCCAACCAACGCGTGCCCCTTTCAATATTTCTGTGCGATATCCTTAGTTTTTATCGCATTCATATTTCCCAGCTGCACTGTTTAGGCGCAGCGAAAATAACCAATTTTGAAGTTAACTGTCGCTTGTTAGCGATTAATCCCACCGTGAATTTGTTCCGCGCGTTTTATCATACAACGTGGTCAAATGGGTGGGTTAC
>LBNU01025833.1:7740-18732 GCA_014162995.1 Artemisia annua | reverse complement strand
TGATCGGTTGGTTGTATAACATAATGCACCAAAATCGAAGGAAGGAGAGTCGGGGTCTTCTCTCGTGCACCAGCTTCATAAAGGGGTTTTGCTGTGAAGAGATGGATCAGTGACTCGGATTCGAGATGTACAAGCGTGGCAAATTTGCCTCGCCCCAGGGAAGAAACATAGGAGGCTTTGGAGAAAACAGGAATAAGTTCGTGCGCTCTACAAGGGTACGGTTTCGTCTGGTTCAACGACGTCCGTTCTTGTTTGAGGTGTTCGAGGGGGGTATACCCTTTTGATGACCTTAATGAAGATTTTCAAAGGGAATTGAGTAAGTGTGTTGATGACAAACTCAGTTCGTTATTCTGTAGCGGACAACGATCTGATGCAGTTTATCATTGAAGTTCCAACTTGCAGCTGCATTTGATTACGTATTTGATTGTGATTTCAAGGTGTCTCGTCCCTTGGACTGAGGAAGCTAACCCAATGTAAAACCAGAGAGTATCGATCAACGGACACGTAACCATACTCTTTCAAAATGTTTTGCGACCTCAGGTTGGAACCACACGGATCATGTGAAGGGTATGAAAGAACTATCCATAATGGTGTATGAATAGTTTTGGTTGTGAGATTGCTTCTTGCTCTTTTACAAGTTGGACAACGCGGAAAGGAGGTGATCCAATCGATTTTTCATGACCTTCAACCTGGGCATGCCCTCGATAAATTCTAGATGATCTCAACGGAATGTGCAAGATTCTATAAAATTGATGGTAGGTACAATCCGGAAGTTAAAATGGTTCCAATACGACAATTTGTCCAACAACCATGACTTGTTCTTGGGAAAGGCATAGATAGGGTCTAGAGGGATCACTTAAATTACATGTGTTCCGTGCCGTTCGAGTATGCTCAACATTTGAGAATAAAAGTGCTTGGAGTGATTAGGAGGTCTGTTACTGAACGGGATCTGCTCCTACAGAATGATCCACACGCCATACCAATCTATATTGATCTAACATAGGACAACAAGTGTAGTATCTAGGCAAAGCTAGCTAATCAAATCTGAATCACAGATGAATTTCTTGGGACCAAGTTGGAAGAACATAATTGATGCACCAGAAGCTCCTAATCTACCATTAAGTTGGTTGAACTCATCATATTTAGAATTGAAGCTCTTCCCAATCGCATTACAAATTTGCTGCCTTCTTCTAATTCCAAGGTCATTTTAATTCGCACCAAAGATGCTCCAATTTCTCCGGAATCTAATCAGGTCCATGCATAAACCTTTCACGAAAACTTTTTTGGAGCCGATGAGAATCACAGCGGAAAAATTGTGTTGCCGGAGGTGAGATCACACACAGGAAATTCAAAGTTTGACCAATTGAGCAAGCCAGGAAGGTCGAGCCTGACATTACCCAACAAAGCCATTATGGCATCTCGCTAGTGTGAGCTTTACAACCTACATTATTGATAATCAAGACAGCTATTATGAATACAAAATCTAGCAAACGTGGATTCCTCTCCAGACCATTTAATAGTGGACCGAGCTAGGTCACAAATAGCGACCGTCTTTATATGGGGGTCCATATGCAAACTCAAGAAGAGTGGAAAGGTATTCGTTGGTATCTATTATCAAGTTTGATATGTACCATAGAGGGAGCGCATAAGATATCTTTTTATTTGTGGTCTATCTACGTAGATTTCCTATATATCTCTATCGGTGAAAATGTTGTCTGGCTAAGTTTTTCTATTCTCAAGCAACGCGCCTCTCTTGTCTTGTTTAAATATGTATGTGATAACATTTCTTGTGGAATAAGATCATCAGTTATGGTCGAATAAGGCATTATAGATCTACTCCTATCGCAAAAATTTCTATTTATTAATGTGGGGTTCTCCAATGGGATAGGCAATTGGTAAGACATCAGTTGCCTGTTTGCATATTATATCCCACAAAAACAATGGATTTTTCACGTTCTTTATTGATGCCTAGTTAGGCATTATCAACAAGAGTGATATAAATAGTTGTTAGCGCATTATAAAAACATTGTGCGTAACACACATATACAATGAGGTTAGTAGAAGGTTTAATAATATGGAATTACTTGACAAGAGTTCTCCACAAAAGGTGATATAGAATATCGAATAGTGGTTAATTTACAAGACGGTCTAGACTTTAAATAACTGAGAAAACATTACTATCGTGAATTCAAACATATGCAGTCGATGAGATATTATATATGGGCCTAATGGTGGGTTCTTCTATTTCTTCCTTGAGCACATCTTAGCTGTGCGGATAGGCGGCCACTCACGCGACACACAACTTATTGCGCGAGTTGCCCTAGGGGTAAGGTAATTGTAGACTAGCCAGACTCGCGTATTATGTTGAAAAATACTGAGGGTCAGACTTCCTATATTTAGAATTCCAAATGCTTGAGATTCTGGGGTAAACGTTAATAGCCGCATTACATAATGTCGGTGGTGTTTGATGGTATCTGAAGCACGTAGGATAGACAGCTGATGATGTTCTTGCTACTTTTATCTGATTACTCAAAGTGGCAACATCTTAAAGTAACACGCCTTTTTTGCGTAATAACCTTTAGAGGGAGATCATCAACCTTATCACGGTTCAACAGCTTTATTTCTGGGAATCTAGTTACCACGAATTCCGTCACAAGTTTACATATAAGACAAGCTCTTTTAATTTGAAATGATTTCTGGTTTGGTAACAGGAATTAAGTTTCATTCATGATTCTCCACACGGATAGGCATAACTGGTTCCCTTTATTGAATGTTTGGTGCGATCCTAGTCATAACCTGCTTACTCACTTTTGATGGTAACTCACAAAAGAATTATCCTTGATGACCCAGCTTGGAGAATTCCTATAATGTTACTAGGATCAATAAGCTAGAGAACAGGCTGCAGTTTATTCCCAAAAGGATGAAAGGAGGAAACTATGTTTTTATTGGCACACCATCAAATTCTTTTTACAGTTTGTTAAGAATAGATCTGTGAGACTGCTAATCTTTCATCATGCAGGTCGGGAATAGTGCCCTTGCACCTGGATCTTTAAGATTCTTCCATTTTACTATTATGAAAAAAGGGTGTGGAAATTATATTCTTTGTATATCTCATATGTCTATAATCTATCAACGTAGGTGATCAATTTATAGAGTCGACTCGAATCGTGCTTATAATCTCATTATGTAGATGTGGTTTGGATCCTCTGAGAGGTTTCAAGCGATCAAAAAACAATCATCTCTTATAGTTTAATGGCACGTAAAATACGTTTGAAGTTGAGTACATTTTTTGGAGAATCTAAAACAAGGATGGTCTTGGGAATCAGCTTTCACATCACGGTTATCATATATCGGACTTTGTAACATGGGGGACATTTGATATCTTATCATGTTTTCGAAATCAGTGTATATGATGAGCTGAATTGTTTGGGGGCTAATTTCAAAATACTCATCAATTCAGGGCATAGCCGAAAATGTCTTGGCATTGAGTTTTTAAGTTCTTCTTAATATAAAGGATTTGATATTCTTAAACTATCAACAATTAAGATATTTGCACTTATTCTTAGGCTTTGAAAACATTGGTCGAATTGACCAAATGGTTATGGACTGATCCAGGTGACCATATTGTAGACAGTTTTTCAGAATATTTGTTACAATTTCTCCTATCCCCTAGCTCAACAAAATACGGAAATACTGGAAAGGAGCATTATAACCGGAACAAGAAGTTTCATGAAATTGGGACAGGCAATATAGAAATGTAGAATCCGAGAGGGATAAGATATGTTACATAGGACAGCAATCTTGAGAGCATGTATGTCCAGCATAGCAATTAAAATTATCGCATCTATGATGGAGGAGCATCTTCCTGCAATTTTCAATCTGTTATGTTTGAACGAATCTCAAGTACAGGGTTGTTTTCTTCAAGTTCCAGATTTTTAAATACAATTCTTTTCAGTTATAACAAGATTGATAACATTGCTTAAGAAAGCGATGCATGCGGAAACGTCTCTTATTAAATCATGGGGAAACATGTAATCTGTTAGGGAGCGTGCAAGAAGCGCACCCTCTGTTGTCTCACCCCTGCGAGCTCGACAAACATCTCCGCGTGGGGGGAGGAAACAAGGGCAAAAGGAGAAGTTCTCGTTTTACATGTTTTGGTCAAAATCCAGGCAGCATTTATGATTACAGAAGCGGACCGCCGAAGAAGAATTGTATGAAAGACATGAGTTAGTGGGAAGAGCGTACTAAACTAGGGTTCATTGGTGTATTGGATGATACACCGTTGGGTAGCAAAACTTAAAGGGGTGGTAGCCTGTAAGCGTTCAGCTTTCAGTTTATCAACGACTATGAATAGCGAGCCAAGAAAGAGGAGTAACCTAGTGCTATTTGCGGGTCACCGAAATAGGTACAATCAGATCTGTTAAATTGTAGGAATAAATGCGGGCATGTTGTGAATAGCTTTAGCTAACCACAAAGTATCTTCGCTGAAGAGTCTGGATCGCGAGTTTTGCATTTACGAAGTTTACTATTTATTCCTATGTAGAATTTAGCAATGGCTCGATTCCAAGCAACTTCTGAGACAATCAGCACATGCAAAATCTTGTGCGATCATGATTACAGTTTACGCAATCTACTGTTCAGGTGGGGCATGGATTTGGGCGTGCTGGAGTCAGTCGTTCTATAACTAATTACTAGACTATTAAGGCGAAAGGTGATTACTGACGAGGCACTAGCTAACGCTTCTCTCTAACTGAAAATTTTTAGGTTTTTAGGCACTCCTATCCTAATGTTTACCTTCATTGTCTGTTTTGTTTTGCACTCCTAATACGGGAGTTCTTTAATGTGCTTTTGACTATTGAGTCATGCTTCATAACTGGTTTGGCTCTACTCTGATGTGGGTTAGCAATTTCGTTATACCCAAGAGCATTGTCTCTTATGTTTAGGTGTTGAAGGACAAATTGTTTAGAGACTTAGATCTTCTGTTATTTGGCATCAAAGTCACTTCTAACCATTGGTATACTGTTGGGGTTAAGCTACCTATTACCTTGAATCTTTTGTTTTAATGCCATTACAGTAATGGCTCTCGAGGTCATTCATTCTATTAGCAATTAGGCTTTTCATTCATTCCTTAATTGTTCTGTCATTTAAATATACCCTAGTCGCTAAACTTTTGATAAGCAATGTATCGTCCAAATCTCAGATGTTCTGCTCCAACGTTCACTCGTGTTGACAATAAACTCAGAACATATTTTGACGTATGTTTGAGTACATATTCACGCTGATCTTTAAGAATATTAAATTTAGTGGTCAGGTTAGCATCAGGATATAACAGCCGTGAATTCATCAAATTCATCATATGTCATTATCAATAAAGGAGTCATCATATTGTAAAGCAACTCAGGCATTTGTTCAAATAATTATCTATGGGACAACATATACTATTACCATATAACAGAATACTGAATCATATGTCTGTGTGTTTTTATGTCTTATGGTCCTATTGTTTGTGCATCACATATCAACATGTGTATGCAAGGAGGTTCTCTACCTAAGGTTCATCAGATTCGTTTATTGTTTACCACATGTGTGTTTTGAGGAAAATCATGTTTTCGAAAGTCAACATCATCTTGGCATGACAAATACTAGTTTGATATTCATCGAGAACTTTTAATGCACAGTATTCATATGTGGTCATACAATTTGTCCTTTAAAATGATGGATGATTTGAAATGCCCGATTTTTGGTTTAATATGTCAACCCCACATGCAACAGGTGATAGAGACTGCAAGGAACGTTAATGCACCGACTTTAATCACTCACAGAATATTAGGGGAGGATGTCTGAATGCGTAGTTTTTCATTCATAATAACAATCAGAGAGTCGAAGGCATTCACATATCTTCGCCTTGGGGAGGTGGATCCTAATAGGAATCTTCTGGAGAGGCAAATCGCGTGGGAGCGGTAGATCAGTTCATATGCAGAGCTTCTCAAATAATCGCTAAATTGCACCAGCACTCGTGAAGAAGACAAGTTACGTGCCAGCTGCGAGAAAGTTGCTATACTCTGTAAATCCCCTAATATCACCCCTTATTCTCTTGGCTTGCACCTAGCAGCATCTATCTTGTTGTGTGGAAGTAGTCGGAGTTCTGAGACCCAGCCAGCTAGATGAGGGATCAGATACATACAGATCATCATTTCTGATATGTCCACATTGTATTCTCTCTCCCTTTTGGTATGTGCTTATTCACATACCTTTTATTCACCATTATTAGACTATTTTAGACCAAAAACTAACGTTCAAAGCCAAAGATATCGTGTTTTTGTGTTTATGACTGTGCAGGTATGGATCTTGCTAAAACATCACAAAAAGCAACCTGAAAGCCCAAAAAGAGCACGAGATGTGGAAAAGAGTTTGAAAGAGAAGCAAAAGAAGAAATCGACTCATGAAAAGCCCGTGAAGATGAATTATTTCTCAAAGGCTCAAGAAAGTACAAGAGACACTTAATCAAAGCTCATTGATGATTATGAAGCTATAACTTTCTAAATTCGAGCAAGTGATCACTCTTACATCATTGAAGATCTTTGGAAAGCTCGTCAACTCATCACCTCAAAGTTACAAAGACTATAGTCGTGTTCTAGAAAGTTAAGATAGTGTCGTATCTCTAGTTTATGCTTTGTATGAACTAAATTATAAAGAATAAGGGGCTAAGTGCAAAATGTAAAACAAGGGATTAGTCACCTAGACTCCCTTAAATACCACCCCATGGCCTCATTTAGTCTTGGTTAGAGTTTTGGTTAGTTTTTAGTTTTTCATAGTCCTAGTTTATTTTCATGTTGTAGTAAGATTTTAATACAAGCTTTTTATTTTCA
Source organism: Artemisia annua (assembly GCA_014162995.1). Lineage (NCBI taxonomy): Eukaryota > Viridiplantae > Streptophyta > Magnoliopsida > Asterales > Asteraceae > Artemisia > Artemisia annua. Next base: position 11,863 of record LBNU01025833.1, on the reverse strand, counting down.
TGTCCAAGTCTTTTACTTTGCTTATTTCCTAGCTTATTTGCATCTTCTTTTCATCTTATTCAAGCTTCTTACTTCTATCTTGATTCAATATAAGCTCATATAAGTCTTGCACCACCTTTGCATGAAAAGAAGTTTTCGTGCCTTATGATTATGACTTGAGCTTATTTGGGTTTTGCTAGCTTGTGAGAGCTTTTGTTTCGTTTTTGTTTAGCTTATTTACATGTTTCCAAGTCGTCATCTTTAGCTTTTTAATCTTTATTTTGAGTCTAAAAATGATTTTTAGTTACAAGCCCTAGAAATATGTTTTGCTTATTTTGATTAGTTGTGTTTTCTATAGCTTATTTTGAGTATTGGTTTTGCTTAATATTGAGTTTAAATAAGTTTTCATTAAGTTTTTATAAAAATTTCACGTATAAAAATATGTCCAGTATGTCATTTAGGGTTTACTAGCGAGTTTGAAGTTTATTAGGGTTTAGCAGCGAGTATGTGATTTTAATGGATAGCGAGTTTCATTTATGAATGGTAGCGAGTATGGTTTAGTGATAGCGAGTTTGATACTTGGCTATCTAGCGAGTAGGGTTTTTACTTTGTCCCTAGCGAGTTTGGTTTCTTTAGTGTCTAGCGAGTTTCGTTTCTAGGTTAGCGAGTTTGTTTTATTTGGAGTCTAGCGAGTTTTGTTTCTAAAAGTAGCATAGCGAGTATGGTTTTGTAAGTTTAGGATAGCGAGTTTGATTTCAAAGTGTGTAGCGAGTTTGATGTCAAAGTGTGTAGCGAGTTAGGTTCACATGTCTTAGCGAGTAGGGTTTTCACAAGTATAGCGAGTTTCAATTTTTTTAGCATAGCGAGTTTACAAGTTTTTAGATAGCGAGTTTCATATTTATTGTGTCTTAGCGAGTTTAGATTTTTATTTATTTTAGTTTTCGAGTCTTAGTCTTTTATTGTTGTGTTTTGTTAATTTCTAAAGCCGAGCTAGGCTTATTGGCACTCCATCGTTCATCGAGTGGAGTTTTCTTTTACTTATTTCTTACCGTTACTCTGTCGAATTTTCTTTTAAACTTTTTAACTTAGTTTAATTTTCTTTCGTTAATTAAATACAAAACAACAAAAACATTTTCTTTAAACTTTCTTTCTTAGTTTATCTCTTTTATTTCTTTTTCGCTTTACTTAGTCTCATGTTTTCTTTCATAGTTAAACGTATTTCTTTTCTTACGGTCCTTTATTTCATTTAAACTTTATGCAAACCTTTCTTAGTATAACTAAAACAAAATCACATCTTTTAAACCATTCATCTCACATAACTCACGACTTGAGTGACTAGATCAATTTCAACGCTCGTTGGGACAACGATACCCGTGGTTCTTGCTTTCACTAGCTTAGAAACGCCTTATCAATAGTGAAGACTTGGGAAGGCTCAAGGCAAAAGCTTATATTGGAATTTTTGTTGGCTACGCACCGAACAAGAAGGGTTATAGAATCTACAACAAAAGAACCCGACAAATCATGGAAACTATCCATGTCACGTTTGATGAGCTGTCCGAGCAAACGGCTCCTGAATAATCCAGTTCAGGACCCGCATCTAACCTTTTGACTCCTGGACCAATTAGTTCGACTTGGACATTCCTCCATCCTTCTGTGCCACCCACTAGTGAGGACTTGAAGAAATTATTTGATCCAGTGTATGATGAGTATTTTGAGCCTCAACAGAGAGTCTAACCGGAACAACAAGTCATAGGTCCTGATGTTGCTGCTAATGATGAACCTCAGCCTACAAATGGGCCTTCCATCTCCATCTCTCTTAGTCAAAATGCCCCATCATCCAGTCATACNCTAGTGAGGACTTGAAGAAATTATTTGATCCAGTGTATGATGAGTATTTTGAGCCTCAACAGAGAGTCTAACCGGAACAACAAGTCATAGGTCCTGATGTTGCTGCTAATGATGAACCTCAGCCTACAAATGGGCCTTCCATCTCCATCTCTCTTAGTCAAAATGCCCCATCATCCAGTCATACCGCTCACACTGATCAACCTTCTTCAATTCCTCAAGGAGAGGCGTCTGTTAAGTCATTTGAAGTGAATCCCTTTGCTCAACCACCTGATGAACCTTTTGTCAACATATTTTCCCCTGATCCATCTAATGTGGCAACCTCTTCAGAAGAATCCAACACTGCTACATCAGTTCCCAGTCATCTACTTCATGAGCATATCAGAAAATGGACAAACGATCACCCAATTGACAACATCATTGGTAATCCATCTCGGCCGGTATCTACATGCGGACAACTTGCCACAGATGCCTTGTGGTGCTTCGTCAGCTCCATACTGTCCAAAGTCGAACCGAAGGATTATAAAGATGATTTGACTAAAACATGCTGAGATCCCGATAGTTTGTAAGAAAGCATCTCGAGTAGGCTATTGTACTCAAAATATTACTTGAAGCTGAGGTATATGGACCTTGAACTTATTTAGAAGTATACATGTAGTTAACTACTTATCATGTATTTTGATCCATTGTATATTTCTTTAATGTACATTAGATGATGCTTTACTTATTAAATATAGATGAGGTATTAAAGCAAGCCTTTGAGATTATCGGTTTGTATTTAGGANAAGCACCCAAAGCATGGTATGATACTCTGTCCAAATTCCTTCTAGCCAACCAATTCACCAAGGGTGTGGTCGATCCTACATTGTTCACTAGAAAGTCGGGTATGCATCGACTTCATGTTCAGATATATGTAGATGACATTATCTTCGCCTCTTCAGATCCATTGGAATGTGATAGGTTTGCACAAGAGATGAGTACGGAATTCCAAATGTCCATGATGGGGCAAATGTCATTCTTCTTGGGGCTGCAAATATCTCAAAATCCTCATGGTATCTTCATCAACCAATCCAAGTATGCTAGTGAAATCCTAAAGAAATTTGGATTTGAATCTTGTGATTCTGTTGACACCCAATGGTAGAGAGGTCAAAACTGGATGAGGATGTTGAAGGGGCACCAGTTGACCAAACCAAGTACCGAAGCATGATCGGATCATTGATGTATTTCACAGCTAGCAGACCAGACCTCTTATTTGCTGTTTGCATGTGTGCTCGTTATCAATCCAAACCTACCAAAAAGCACTTAGAAGCAGTCAAAAGGGTCTTCAGGTACCTTCAAGGAACGATTCACATGGGCCTTTGGTATCCTAAAGACACTGTTATGGCTCTCACTGCCTACTCTGATGCTGATCATGCGGGGTGTTAAGATACTCGTCGAAGTACTTCGGGCGGTGCTCAATTTCTAGGAGATAAACCGGTTAGCTGGTCATCAAAGAAGCAAATGAGTACTTCGATCTCCTCTACAAAGGCTGAATACATTGCCATGTCATCCTGCTATGCTCAAATCCTTTGGATGAGGTCTCAATTATCCGACTATGGTTTTGTATACAACAAAGTTCCGATGTACTGTGACAACAAAAGTGCCATTGCTCTTTGCTGTAACAACGTCCAGCACTCAAGATCAAAGCACATTGATATTCGACATCATTTCATCAGAGAACAAGTGAAAAAGGGAATCGTGGAACTTTACTTTGTGAGGACGGAATTTCAGCTGGCTGACATCTTCACTAAGGCACTTCCTAGAGAACGGTTTCAATTTATTCTCCCACGTCTTGGAATGAAGAGTATTGATGTGTGTTATTTTACACATACTTTTGACCTTAGTTTAAGTGTAGAAAAGACCAAAAACTAACGTGAAACGCCAAAGATATCTTGTTTTTGTGTTTGTGATCGTGCAGGGATGGATATTGCATAAATAGCACAATAGTCAACCAAAAAGCCTAAAACGAACACAAGATGTGGAAAAGTGTCACAAAGCCGAGTTAATGATGAAATCTACTCAAGGAAAGCCCAAGTCGACAAAGTTATTTCTTAAAAGCTCAAAAAGATGGAAGAAACGCTTAATCAAAGTTGAAAGATATTCATGATAAGAAGCTTTCCAAAATTGAGCTAGTGAACGTTTTTACATCTTTGAAGACCTTTGAGATACGAGTCAACTTAAATCCTCAAGTTACCAAGTGTTACGTTTTATATCTAAGAACGTTTAATAGTTGTAACAAAGTTTTAGTGTTCTTTTCATG
>LBNU01025831.1:14959-27960 GCA_014162995.1 Artemisia annua | reverse complement strand
ATCGAACCAAATCTCTTCAATAATAGGCAGTTACCAAAAATTGAATTCCAATCACCAACTCCTCATTAATTACCATAACTCCCAATTGATCCTCAATAAAAGGGGATCAAATCCAATTGATTTTCCAAGCAAACCCTAATCACTTCCAAAAACACCACAAAAACGTAATCAAAATCTTCAATCTTTTCCAAAATAAGCATAATGTCTGGCAACAGAGAAGTAATCAACAACTCTTCAGACTCTTCAGACTCTGAATCAAATCATCCACCTTTTTCACCATATTTACCACCTTATCAACCACCCAAATTTGGTAGACGAACCAAGGAACAAGCCAGAAAATTCAAGCATGACATCAATGCAAGGTATCTTCCTTGGCACAGAGACTACCAAACACCACAAACAGCTCATCTTTCACAAGCACCACAACCATCTCATCCACCACAAGGACCACACATGAACTCCTCATTGGCTCAACAAATCCCAAAAGCTTTGGTAAAAGCTTTGAGAAAACATTTGGAGTTTTTGCAATCAGAACCTTCACAACCAGAGGCACCAGTTCCTCCTCCTAAGACTCAAGCAGAAGCACCAGTTCCTCCTCCTCCACAACCAGAAGCACCAGTTCCTCCTCCTCAGTCTCAATCTCCACAAGCAGAAGGACCTTCTGGATCACATGGAGTTGTGATAGGCTTAGTTTGTCCAAGAGTGTGGGATGTGGCAACTCAGTCCATAGGAAGAAACAGAACCATGCCAGATTCCCAATCCTTGAGAGATGCTCTTGCCAATGCTGCCCAAGAACAAGAGAAGAGAGACTCCAAGGNNNNAGAAGGACCTTCTGGATCACATGGAGTTGTGATAGGCTTAGTTTGTCCAAGAGTGTGGGATGTGGCAACTCAGTCCATAGGAAGAAACAGAACCATGCCAGATTCCCAATCCTTGAGAGATGCTCTTGCCAATGCTGCCCAAGAACAAGAGAAGAGAGACTCCAAGGCCAAAGGAAAACGTCCCATGAAATAGGTGTTAGGGTTGTGTGAATGTTTCCTTTTGTGTTTTGAAAGCTTGTAGTAACCTTCTTTTGCTTGATGATGTCTTTTGAATAGCTTGTAATGACCATCCTTTGAACAATTAATGAAGTATCTCTGTTCTTCTTTAACTTCAGTGCAATCTTTGAATGTACATTAGCACTAAAGAACATCATTAACACTTGAACTTTCCCTGCAAAAGATTAGTCCAAAACACAAACACAAACAGAACACTATACTGCTAAGTCATATTCTAGCAGTAGAGTAGAGTATGAGTAGCAGAGTATAATCAGCAGTAGAAACAACCTTTTAAGACCAATAACAGTGCAAAATACTTTTAAACTTTTCAAAAACACAATGAGATAAGTTTTTCAACGATTTCTCATACCAATACTTGCAACTAAAAACTGAAATCTACCCACATCAAAGTGTTTAGTAAGTAGATCAGCAACATTTAGATCAGTATGAATTTTAACAACTTGAATTAATTTCTTTTCATAGCAATCTCTGATAAAATGATGTCTTATCTCAATATGTTTTGTTTTAGAATGAAAAACAGTATTTTTGATGATGCACAATGTACTGTTATTGTCAATGAAAATTTTGGTGTTCATTAAATTGTACCCATAGTCCAGCAATTGGTTTTGCATCCAAAGTACTTGACTACAACAACTTGAAGCAGCCACATACTCTGCTTCTGTTGAAGAGTTTGCCACCACAGTTTGTTTCTTACATTGCCATGACACCAATCTGTTTCCCAGAAATTGACAACCTCCTGTTGTGGATTTCCTATCCAAGCTAGCCCCAGCATAATCACTGTCTGAGTATGCTTCCAAATGAAATGGTGAATCCTTAGGATACCAAAGCCCCAATTTGGGTTGATACCTTAAGTATCTAAAGATTCTCTTCACAGCATTAAGATGTGATTCTTTGGGATTGACTTGATATCTTGCACAAGCACATACAGCAAACATAATATCTGGTCTTGAAGCTGTAAGGTACATCAATGAACCAATCATTGACCTGTACAAGTGAACATCCACCTCTTTGCCATACTCATCATTCATCAATGGCTTATCTTTCTCATGAGTTGTCTTTGCAGGCTTGGCATCTTCAAATCCAAACTTCTTTAAAATGTCAGCCACATACTTATCTTGGCTGATGAATATACCATCATGCAGTTGTTTCACTTGCAAGCCCAAGAAAAATGTAAGTTCACCCATGGAACTCATAGAAAATTTATTCTTCATGATCTTCTCAAACTCCTCACACATAGCTTTGCTTGTAGAACCAAAAATGATATCATCTACATATACTTGAACCAGCAAAATATCACCTTTGTTCTTCTTGATGAATAAGGTTTTATCAATTTTACCCTTTTCATATCCACAATCCAGCAAATAAGTTGATAACTTTTCATACCATGCTCTGGGAGCTTGATGCAATCCATATAGTGCTTTCTCAACCTTGTAAACTTTGTCAGGAAAATCTGGATCTTCAAAACCAGGTGGTTGTGTCACATAAACTTCTTCCTTGATTTCCCCATACAGAAAAGCACTTTTAACATCCATTTGATATACAACAAAATCTTTGTATGAAGCATAAGCCAAAAACAGTCTTATGGCCTCAATTCTTGCCACTGGTGCATACACTTCATCATAATCAATACCTTCTTGTTGTGTGTATCCTTGAGCAACCAACCTTGCTTTGTTTCTGATCACAATTCCTCTTTCATCTCTTTTACACCTAAAAACCCATTTAGTACCAATTGCCCTTTTTCCATTAGGCAAATCCACCAAGGTCCAAACTTCTTGTAATCTGAATTGAAGAAGCTCTTCTTGCATGGCTTCTACCCAGCTTGAATCTTGTAATGCTTTATAGGCATTTTTGGGTTCAACTTGTGATAGGAAACAAGCAAATAGACAGTTTTGCAGATCTTTATGACTGTTTCTTTGATGAAGAGATCTTACAAAGAAAGCTTTGTGTAAGATATCTTTTTGCTCTTTAGTCATCCTCCTAGTTTGCACAGTTGATGATGGATCACCCAAAATGTTTTCTTTGGGGTGAACTTTGTGAACTCTTGTAGTTTTGGTTGGACTAACTGGAATACTAGATTCCAAATTAGTAACATCTGCTGCAGCTCCAAAGATTTGAGGATCAAGAGCCTCATCATCAGTATCAGCATAGATCTCTGTCAAACCAGGTGTAGTGGAATCATCAGGGTATGGTGAATCAGCAAGAGATATACCCTGTGAATCAAAAGTTGGAAACTTGTGTGTAGCAGTAGTGTTGCTAGGTCCAGCAGCAGAGTGTTCATTAGCAGTAGAGTTATGAAGACTGCTGCTAGAAGTAGTTTCCTTAGGTTTTTCCACCACTTCATCAACTTTTGGTTCTCCCTCACTTCCTTTAGGAGAATCTTGGACAACATCATCTTGTGAACTCCTTTCCTCCTGTGTAGGAGAAATATTTGGTCCAAGGCTCAATTTTTCAATCAACACAAACTCCTTTTGGGAATCAGCTTCCTTAGCAGCAGAGTCATTTGATTGATTACCTGCAAGAGAGTTAGTATCCATTCCTGCAAACACTGGCTCATAATTCATGGTTTTGGTTAGCATATCAATATCAAATAGCCATTCTGGTCCAGTTCCTGCACTATTGGTTTTATTCTCATCAAACTCAATATGCAGGTTTTCTTCCACAAATCTAGTTCTTTTATTGTATACTCTATAAGCTTTACTATTGACAGAGTATCCAACAAAGTAACCTTCATCAGCCTTTTCATCAAACTTGCCTAATTGGTCTTTGGTATTTAAGATGGTAATAGGACACCCAAATGGTCTAAAGAATGCTATCATTGGCTTTTTACCATGAAATAATTCATAAGGGGTCTTATTATGAGGCTTAACTACCTTACTCCTATTTTGCACAAAGCAGGCAGTGTTCACTGCTTCAGCCCAAAAAGGTATAGGTAATTTTGAATCTGACAACATAGTCCTAGCAGCCTCAATCAATGTTCTATTTCTCCTCTCAGCTACACCATTTTGTTGAGGAGTTCTAGCAACACTGTACTGTCTTAAAATACCCTTACCCACACAGAACTGATTCATTGTATGATTCTTAAACTCAGTTCCATTGTCACACCTTATTATCTTTACCTTGTGATTTATTAGGTTTTCTATTCTAGTTATGAACTCCTTAAGAATTTCAGGTGTTTCATCTTTAGTAGCTAGAAAGAATACCCAAGTAAACCTACTATAATCATCTGTGACAACTAGACAAAATTGCTTCTTATTCAGACTTTTCACAAAAACAGGTCCAAATAAATCCATATGAAGCAAATGCAAAGGCTCATCAATAGTATTCACAACTTTGGACTTAAAAGATACTCTGTGTTGTTTACCCTTTTTACAGGCAACACAGGTTTCATCATTTTCAAAAACCTTTGAAGGTAATCCTCTTACAAGATTACTTTTTACCAATTTATTCATGGTTTTGAAATTTAAGTGTCCAAGTCTCCTATGCCATAATTTGGATTCATCAAAGGTGGCTTTAGCAAAAAGACAAGTTACATCTCTTCTAGGAACTATGTTCTTTATATGATCACTGTATATGTTGTCATTTCTTGGAACTTTGAGTACCACATACTTGTCATCTGGTAACTTAAAGTCAGAAGAAAGGACAAGACATTCAGTGTCAGTAAAAAGAACAAAATTCCTTTTGTCACACATTTGTGAAACACTGAAGAGATTAAACTTAAGTCCTTTAACTAACATCACATTTTCAAAATTCAAATTTCCAGTTTTTATAGTACCAATACCAACAATTTTTCCACCTGTAGGATCATTACCAAAAGCAACACATCCACCATCAATAGGCACAAAATCTTCAAGTTGGGATATGTCACCAGTCATATGTCCAGAGCATCCACTATCCACAATTCCTTGGTCTTTTAGCTTGTCTTGTAGATTGCCCTGCACATAAAGTAGAGAAATTAGTTTCTCTTTTTGACCCAAGCCATTACTGACTTGGATCTGCCTTGTGCATCAACATAGTTATATTTAGTAAGATCCATTGATGCACTGTTGTTGTTGGAAACTTGAGTTAAAGCATTTGATTTTGGTTTCCAACTCCAACAAGCTGAGGCCTTTACAGCATAAAAATGATTTCCAACAACTGTATTTGGTAACTTTTTAGGCACAGCAGTAGAGTAAATTGCCTGAGCAGCAGAGTTTACTCTTGAAGTAGCAGCAGACCCAGTTGTTTTATTTTGAAAAGGCCTTTTTGGTTGAGCAGTCACAATAGATCTAGTAGCACCAGATCTCAGTAACACTGCCCTTGGAACCATATTTCTTTTGGGAGGTGAGTGATCTCTTTTTGAAAAGTTTTGATGATTCACTCTTGTATATTGGTTCCAAACTGGTTTTTGATAGTTAGCACAATTTGCTTGAAGATGCTCAAAACTACCACAATTATAACATGCCTTCTTTTTAAGATAAAACTCATTTCCTAATCTGTTTGAGACTAGGCCATTGAAGTTTCTTTGGTTTCCCCTAGGCTTGTTATTGAACCTTTTCATATGATCTCTAGGTATCTCTTGGTACTCAACAACCTTTTTAGACAAAGCATGACCTAACACAGGTTTTAGAAACTTATCCTGATTAATTTTAGGCTTGACAACTTGAGGAACCTCTTCCTTTTTAGCACACTGTGTTAGCCTATCAGCACTCTTTGACACATTAGAACTTTGTGTTGACCTAGTGGTTGGCTCATCTAATTCATCTTCACTATCTGACACCCAATCTTCAATGATTGGAGCATCAGAATTCATTTTTGCAACCTCTGGTATAACACTAAGTGACTTACTAAATTCTCCTGCAGATTTTATAAGCCCTTCAACATCTACAAATGACAGTTCTTTCCCAGGTGGTGCAAGTGCACTTTTCATGGGAGGTGGAACCTCATTGTATCCTATGCCACTATACTTTCTCATCAGTTGACACTCAATTATGTTTTTATCATGTTCATTAAGAATAGAAGTAGCATACTTTTGTTTATCAACTCTAATGATGTGCTTATCTTTTTCCTCAATAGCTAAATCTCTAGCTTTTTCAGCCTCAACTAACTTTCTTTTAAGCATTGCTATTTCAGCATTTTTAATTTCAATTTCTCCATCTTGTATGTTTAACCTATCAACATACTCAATCTCACATTCTTTCATATAGTCAAGTTTTCTTTCAACATTTTCAATACCTACTTTATAACCTATGTTATCAAGTCTCAGAAACTCAACTTCTTTTAGCAAACTCTCATTCCTAACCTTAAGTTCTTCTATAGTGTCAGCACATGATTTAAAAGAACAAGAAGATTCATTAGATTCATGTGATACCTCAGAATCTGAGCCAGATGATGAAGAAGCATAAGCCATTAGAGCAAAGTTATGCCCTGTAGTTGTCACTGCAAGCAGGCCATGGTTTGGTTCTTCTTGTGCCAAGTCACTCCAGTCATAATCTCCCAAACCATCACAAGACACCAAAGCAGTAGTTGGCTTTGACTCTTCTGCAGCCTTCTTGATTGTGTCAACATTCTTCTTGGGAGCTCTGCATTCTCTGGCAAAATGTCCTTTCCTATTGCAGTTGAAGCACTCCATCTTTGACTTGTCAAAACCCATGTTTCCCTGTGGATTATACTTAAGTTGCCTTCCAGTTCTTTTCAAGAACTTTCTTGCCCTTAAAGTCAGCATAGCCATTTGCCACTTCATATCAATTTCTTCCAGATCATCAGAATCAATATGATCAGCATCTTGGTTTAGAACTTGAGTAGCTGTGGTGAGATCAGCCAAGAATGCACACAGAGCAGCATCACTTGCAGTGTCCAAGTTATTAGAACTAGCAGCAGAGATACTAGTGCTAACAGTAGAGACTCCATAAGCAGCAGAGTGACCCTCTAATGAAGTATTGCCTTTGGTAGAAACAAAAGCAATATTTTGAGCTGCTGATGATGAAGTAGACGAATTTGATGCACCCTTCAACTCAGTTTCATAAGCCTTCAAGTTGTTGTATAGATCATCCAAGCTCATTGTATCAAAATCAGCTTTGTTTCTCCACACAACAGTTTGCATGCTCCATTCAGGTGACAGGCTTCTAATAAATTTGAGATTTGTATCTTCTTGAGGGACAATGTATCCAAGAAGCTTTAAATGACTTACAAGCTTTTGGAGTCTGTTGTAAGTACCATCAAGATTTTCTCCACTGATAGCAATGAAGTTCTCAAATTGATGCTTCAAAGCATTTTTCCTAGCCTTCTTAGTGGCATCATTGCCACCAAATCTTGTTTCAATAGCTTCCATAAGCTCCTTAGCAGTATCAATGGGTTCAAAGTCAACCTGAAATTCATTGGGTAATCCCATCAGGAGAATACTATGAGCTTTTATCTCCAGTTTCATGAGATCATCAGCTTCCTTTCCCTTGATTCCAACTTCCTTGCCATCAACAGTCACTGAAGTTTTAGTACCCTTGACAATAGCATCCCACATCTTGTAGTCAATCATCCGGATGTATTGCCTCATCCTCATCTTCCATATCTCATACTCACCTTGCTTCAGCATAGGAACCTTGGAGGCAGTAACCATATGAGTTTCATCACCCATTGCTTCAGATGTGTTAACAGACAGAACTTGAGAGAATGTTTGAGTTCTTCTTGATCACAGCTTCTAGATCACAAGCTCTGATACCACTTGTTGATCCCAGTTGAGCAATTGATCTAGTATTATTATCTTAGATAAACCAAGACAACAATGTATAGAAGCTGACTTGTTACAAACTTAATCAATATGCGGAATTTATTGATTAACTTAAGAGGAACACAAACACAATTATATCACCACTTAAACACTTCAATATATTGAATACGAGCACCCTGAATAGTGCTAGGGTTTTGCAACCTTGAAGTGAATACAATGCTAGAATAATACATACTCTAGTCTAACCCTAGGATCTCCTTTTATACACCAAGGAACCCTACAGGCTTACAAACGACTTCCTACCCAAGACTAAGATCTTCTAACATTATAGAATATTACATAATATCTATACTATAAATACAAACATTCGTACATAAACTTATCACATAAGCAGCAGAGTCTTAGCAGTATTCTTCCAGCAGTAGTGTCTCAGCAGTAGTCTTGTCTGGCAGTAGAGATTTTACACTAGCAGTAGACTTGACTAACTAGCAGCAGTGTAGCACCCAGAAGTAGAGTTACTTCAAAACCCAACAAGGAGAAAGGCATGAACTATGTTTGGAATAAGAGAAGCCTCTATTATAAAGATTGCTTGAACCTCGGACCTAAATACAAAGTTGACATGGAGGTTGTTAGGATGATTAGAGAGGCAATGGAGAAGCAAAACGAAAAAACGTAGAACCCGTGACTTTGAGTCTAGCTACAAGACTCGTTAATAAAGAAAAGCGCTTCTTGGGAGGCAATCCAAGCTTTGTGTGTTTTGTTTGTTTGTTTATTTGATTTTATTTGTTTCTGTTAGGTCGCCATATTATAAACACAAGTACTGATTTGATAGAAATAAGATAAGAAATAGAGTTTGGTTGATTAGATCAAATGTGAATAATAAAAGTGCAAGAGTTTCTTTATGATATTGAAATAACCAAAAAGTTAAATGAATACATAAGAGTCCTATTTATATGTGAGGAGTAGGGCAACACTCCTCTCCTCCCTTTCTTCTTCTAAACGTGGGCTTTAAGGCCCATTGGACTATTCTTGGACTCTACATGATTACATGATTAACTTAAGTAAACTAGCAACCTATTACATATTCTGAAATAACCGAGACTTGATAAAATGTTGATAACTTAGGTCCTAACAATCTCCCCCTAAGGATCAGTTAGGAAGGAGTGATATTCGTCACGGTCATTTGAAGTTGCTTGACGTCTTTGTCTTCTGACTTTAGTTGTTGACTTTTATTATTTTAGACGTCTTCAAAAGATAATAAGTAGAAATGATTCATCGTTCTTTGTTCTTTCTCTTTGATGATGTGATAGTGATCACATGATGTGGTGATCTGCCATTCGTCACTCTATTATACTCCAGTGGATCTGCATCTTTCCGACATGCTCATATACCTTTGACGTTTGAAACTTTCATTCGTGTGTAGCTCTCTTTTCATTGATGAAGATTCTTAGTGTTGACGTAGAATTCTTCTTTAGATGGTGCTTTGCTTTAGATCGTTTATCTTTATTACTTTGTAGATTCTTTTGGCATGGAATCTATCTTTGACTTTTGTGTTGCTTCGATCTTTCATGAGAGCTTTCACGTTTGTTGAGATGCAAGTATGAGCATGTGGAAGCTGGTGTTCAGGATTGTTGTTGTACCTGCATTGAGACAGTTAGCAATAAAACATCCAGTACTTACAGGTTTGGAATTAGAATTTGTCAACAGCATAGTGTCAAGACTCCTACTAATCCTTGCCAAGGCCGTTCCTAATCAGATACCCCCTAGAGGGCTTACACAGACATACATGCGTACACCCACGATTAGGTGAGTCGCTGGAGATCACCCCACGACTGTAGACCGTTTGAAACCATCGAACACACTAAGTGTAATCCACAAGGAATCACCGAACTGACCTGCTGTCAAGGCTGTTTGATGTTGACCCTGGCAGGATTTCCGTTCAATCATTCGAGAAATACATAAGTAAATCGCTCATAAACGTTCAAGGTAGATTGCTAAGATCTGCGAAGGACTCGATAATTTACACTCAGTGTCCAATGATGCAAGACACTTAATGTAGAAGAATTATGTGTTCCTAAGAGATCTTTTATGTTATCTCGTGGCTCTAGACTCGATAAGTGTACATTTAGTTTCCTATGCGGAGGCATGGAGCAGAGGGCCTCCTGTTTCAATATCAACCATCTCTAATAGACAATCGATAGATTACACTGGTTCCCCGTGAGAATGAAACAAACATCTTTTGAGAGATGCCTGAGTGGCTAAGAAGGTTTAGGTGCATTGCATCACTGGGTCCATGACGTCTTTATCTTCAATACTGGTGTCGCCTTAGCAACGACCAGTAGCATATGAATTGAACCCGGTGTCTGACCTAAGGTTGATAAAATGGAGGGTTATTTCTTTTCACCCTTTTCATTCATTTTCTTTTTAATTCTTCAACCCCTTCTTTCTCCTTTCATTCTTTTCTCCTTTTGTTATATCATACCTAAGGACTTCTAATTTCTAACTATTGGTGATGTCCTTAAGTAGATCCCTCCGGTTCTGGCGGATCATAGGACGGTTATTCCTATCCTTAGTTACCTTGTAACTCCATAACTATCCTATTGGTGCCTTTGAACCAAATCATTGAAAATCTCTCAAAGTGTTTATGAGTATAAAACTTTTTGTTAACACTTTGAGGTTTTGGATTTCTTATGAAAGACTCCCCCTCCACATATGCTTATGAATGTTTTCAGAAATTTGCATATGCGGGAAGAGTTGGCACTTTTGAATTGATCCACTCTTAATAGACATGTACCCGAGAGACACGTTTATGTTGCTTAGTTAAAGGGATGCATTATCAGTTTTTAGGTGATAACTAGCCCTAATAACTAACTTGAAGTTGTTAACATTCCTAAAAGGAAGTTAGACCCATCAAAATAAACGTCTAGAAAGATTTTCTCGAAATGGTACTTTCTACTCGGATAAATCCTTTCGAATACTAACTTTTGTTGTTTCGTCAATTCGTGGGTCAATTCTGAGTCGAGCTCGCACAAGATAAGACTTTTCACATCATATTTTAATCACTTTTCTTCTTCTCCCCCTCAAAAATAGCATATAAAATGTTGTTTTTATAAACGTTTTGATTAAAATATGCCTTTTTGAGTCTTATGAGGAGAAATCAACAAGACTTTAAGATTTAAGAACGATGTTTGAAATCAAGTACTCCCCCTCAACAAGTGATTGCTTATTGAGGTGTAATACTTGTCTTTTGAGCAGAATTGAGAAAATACTGAAAGGTTTGATAAATTCTACTCAAAAGTAAGAAGCTTTCGCTCCTTATATGAGGATTGTAGCACTGATGCGTACCAAAGGGTCCTTTAAGTACAAAGTGCGGGTTGTACACTGTTATGTGTGCACAAGTCGTAGTCAATGTTCTGAAAGGCTCAAGGCGCACTAAGGCGCAAAGGGGGTCAAAGAGCCTCGAGTCGAGGCGCAAACCTAGGCGCGGGATAAATAAATATGAGGCGCACTATACATTTAAGTTTTTTTATAACATATGTGACAACTTATGAAGCTTAAATAACACAAAAATATCAATATTCAATGCATAATGCCATTTAATAGTTATTACATCAAACAAAGTTTGCATTTAAACCCAAAATATCAAGCAAGCAACATATCAGAATCCATGAACTACCCTAAATCCCAAAATATACATTACAATATGTGAGTTTATGACTTATAAAATTTAACAAATTACCATGTATCAAACTATCAACTATCAACAACAAAAAAATCTATAGTTGTTTGGTAACACTTAACACTAAAGAAACAACATTTGTATCTGTTAATAAGCTACTATTCTTAGATAGTAGATTACAAAAAATATATAGTTCTTTGTTGATTGTGTGTTTTAGTTATTTTCTAAAATATTAGGGTTATTAGATACTTTATAACTTAAAGGGCCCAATGTATATAACATGTAAGCCCAAAATATATGTTACTCTTAAGAAAAAAAAGGCCAAAACCCCGTTACATCTTCTAGGAGCAAAAATCCCCAAGGCGCAAAAATCCCTAAGGCGCTACTATTTTTACGGGATTCATGCATGTCGTGAGCCTCGATTTAAAAAAATCCCAAAGGCCGGAGCCTCGTGGGATTTAGGGAGTAGGCGCGCCTTAGGCGCGATTTTTAAAACATTGGCCGTAGTAATTACAAATCAATTCATATAAATGAAAATATTGAAATTTTGGTACCGGAAGAGTGTAAGTTGAAGTTCATCATTCGGCTATGCATCAAAGTCTGTGAACTGTGGATAAGGTCGTCGAAATGTCAAGACCAGAAATGAAGGACGAACACCAATGTAGCTTTCCAACCTTCTGATCTGTTGATGACGGTACTGCCTTTCTTCAATGGTATGGACAAAGTTGCGTATCATTCTGCGTCCATTAGCTTTCCACCACGTTTCTCGACCCTCTTTTAACCTCTTATTCTCCTCATCCAACCTTTCTGCCAACCCATCACGAACTCTTTGAAGTGTCTTGTCACAAAACTTTGGAATTTCATCGAACCGCATAAGACGAAGTTGATTCTTCTTGTTGAGGTAGATTACTCCAAATGATGGTTGTTGCACGAGAGTGTATTGTGAAAGCTCTAGAATTCCTAGAAATATGAGCTGTGGTTTGGTGAGGTTGATGTTGTTTTGATAACTTTCCACGCCTAGTTGAAGATCTTCCACCCTTTCTTGAACTATTAACCGTCTGATGTAGAGAAGTAGAGACGCGATGAAGTTGTATTGAGTTTCCCTTGGAAAGTTAAGCATTTTTCCTTGAACCTTTTCCAAATACATGTCTACGATTTCTTTCAAGAATGTGTAGTTGAATCTTTTATCTTCCACGAGTTCCATGATTGCAATGATACGAAGCGGTTGCTTCACATTTTCACTTGACTTGAGATGTAATCTGTAGGTGTAGCCGAGTTTTCGTTTCTCAGGCCAATTTTGAATACCAAGAAGAGCTTCCCTGTTGTAAGTGACAACTGATTTGCTGAAGATTGGTGCAGTTTCTTCAATGTCCGGTAATTCGTATCTGGCAGCTGGAACGGAAATCGTCAGTGAAGATGCGTATCATTCCTTGGAAGTTTCGTGAGCGTGTTGAAGGTATTTGAGGTCATTGTTGAAGAAGTGTCGGTATGGAAACTTGGGTTTCTCGGGAAAGCCTAGAAGAGGCAATGGTTTTGTCCAGTCAGTGAAGTAGGGAGTTTTGTC
>LBNU01025829.1:5929-17972 GCA_014162995.1 Artemisia annua | reverse complement strand
TATATATATATATATATATATATATATATATATATATATATATATATATATATATATATATATATATATATATATATATATATATATATATATATTGTGCTTTCTAAATATTTTTGCAAGCATTCCATCTCTCGACTTCCTTTATGACCTCAAAACGAGGGGGAGTATACGTCAAGGGGGAGCTCCAAGTATATCGGGATAACCTTTTTGATCTTTATGACCTCAAAACGAGGGGGAGTATACGTCAAGGGGGAGCTCCAAGTATATCGGGATAACCTTTTTGATGCTAACAAAAAGGGGGAGAATTGATATAAACTCACAATAATACTTGTATATATACTAATTTTTGTTTAATAAGTTTAGATTTTGTAATCATTAAAAAGGGGGAGATTGTTGACATAAATAATGCATAAAAACTTTATTTATATTTTTCGATATCTCTACGTTTTGATGATCACAAAATGTAAAATCATTAAACGTAAGATTACTACGTAAACAAGTATTAAGCTAGTTTATATAATTTTATCCAACTTAATCACTTAAGGTATGAATAAACAAGTGCTTAATACATCTCATGATCAAAGGGGTATTTAATTAATTATTACAAAGTTTATTTAATAATATAAACATATTATATATTTTTGAAAAACACTTTTGGTAATAAAAGAAAATGTTTAAATCATACTAAATATATGAATTCAAATTTTTAACCAAAATCAGTTAGTTTTTCACCAAATAAACTTTCCCCAGTAAAAGACAGAAAATCTGGCCGTTACAGCTGGGTGGCCCCCTTAATTATATGGGGCGGCCCCCTTAATTTTAAGGGGGCTGGCCATGAATTAAGGGGGCCGGCCACGCTCCCCTGTCAGATTTTGTCAGAAATTTTCTCCTATAAATACCACCTCAAACCTGGTATTTTTCTCACCTCTTGCACGAAAATTTTTAGATCTAAATCTCTCTAAACATCTTCTAAAACCCTTTGATCATTTGATTATTAATCCTTATTTCAAGTGATTCAATCCTTCCTCATCCAAAGTGCAAGAGAAGAATACTCCTTCAACCTCAAGTTTAAGAAGTATTGTATATTTGTTGTGTATATTGTGTATAGCATTTGTGAAGTTGTGTTGTGTTTATAGTAAGTAGTTCTAGGAGAGCTAGTTGTGAATAGAAGTTGGGTAGAGAAGAAGATTAAGTAGTGAAGTAGTGAAGTGGTGTGTAGTAGTGAAGAAGTTGAGGTGTGTACAAGTAGTGAAGAAGTAGTGATAAGTTGTGGTGTGTTGTGAGATTGGTTCTAGCTAGGATTAGGACCCGACATTTAGCTTAGTGTCGTAAATTGGTGTAAGCAAAAGTCGTGTAAGGTTTTCTCCGCCATAAGGGAGCTTGTTGACATAGTGAAGAAAACTCCCGAGTTAGGTGCTCGGGGAGTGGAGTAGGACGAAGAGGAGATTCGTAGCCGAACCACTATAAATCCTTTGTCTCACGGTGCCATCCTTCCATCTCTATCTTTTTACTTGCTTACTTACATACTTGTCATATTATATACTTGTTAATATCATTGTTTATAATTGTGCAAGTCTTTTGGTATCATATAAATTTCGGATTGGTGTTTTCATAAACAAAGTTTTTGTAAATTAAAAAGACGTAAAACTATTCAACCCCCCCCCCTTCTAGTTTTCCACAGTTAACAATATTTTATACATACAAACAAGTTATATAGTATATAACCTTGTTTTTGAACTTTATGCATTTCACCACGCAAGCCACCTTTTCCACAAAAACTATTTTGTTATCTGACACTGTTTCAAATCATTATTCACGATAAGTCAAACTTATACTATTTAAATTTCATACTTCCCTATTATTCAGGTCGTCTGTTGAAGACATTCCCATTCTGCATTAGACATTACCTTACTCTATCAACCATACCACTAAGGTGAGTCATAGCCACTCTCTTACTCTTTTAATACTTGTTTTAAACTCTTTGGGGGAGATACATGTTTAAACTACTTGCTTTCACGTTTACTCAAGACAAGTTTACTTATATGCTACGCTATACTTTTGAACATGATTTGTAGTTTTATTACGATATGTGCCTTAATGTGTAAAACTATTATCGCTATATTCTTTAACCACTGTTTAACTCCTGGATGGAGCCGATAGAGAGGTATTGATAGTACTATCGGGTTGACACCCCCACCCTTGGCCCCAGATTCATGGCCTTGGGTAAATATAATCCAGCTATGAAGCATTCTTGCTTATTCTTGTCATGAGGTTCAGTAGGCTATTAAACTTTACATTAAGTACATGCATATATCGTATACACATATGTTTTAATCATGCTATATTTTAGCAGTGGGTTGCGAACACACAGGTTGCAAGTTTTGTACGGGCGAGATTTGCAACTGAGTGGATTTACAATGCCTTTTCTGTGGAACATTCTTATAAGCAGCATATGTCTTAATTAGCAGTGGGTTGTGAACACACATGTTGCAAGTTTTGTATGGGCGGGATTTGCAACTGAGTAGATTTACAATGCCTTTGCTGTAGAAACATTTTCTAAAGGCTTTTCAACATATTTAAAAACTATAAACTCTAAGAACTCAACAACTTTTGTGTTGACGCCTTAGCATATTTATCTCAGGTCCATAATTTGAGAGGATGGCGCGGAGGAGCACAAATACTCATAAAGGCTATAAATTTTACTATTATTAAAAAACGATTTAATAAACTTTGGAACTACTGGGAGCTCACTTTGTAAAATCTGATATTTATAAATTCGAATGATAAATCTTTCAAAACAACTCAACTGGAGATCGTTTCTATTATTATAACTGTTGTGCCGTCGAGTAACACCCAACTTAAATTCCGCTGCGCATTCCAAAATTTGGGGTGTTACATGAGACCTCCATTAGACCCATGGAAGTTATTACAAGTTTTCAAAGGGCATGAATGTAATTAAGTATTTAAATAATTAATATATTGCATTGTATTTTATTTTATAAATTAGAGTCCTTAAATAATTAAACATATAAATAATTAATATATTAAATCTTACGTGTATAAGATAGCACCAAGGGTTTTTCAAAGTCAATCTTTTATATAATAAAAGAAGTACATCATTTTGGAACAATTTTGTAAAATCATTCTTATTGAAAAAAAAATTGAACCAATAGGAGAAGAAGTACATCATTTTGGAACGATTTTGCAAAATCATTATTATTGAAAAAAAATTGGACCAATTTGGTCAACATTATTAAGAATTTCGTGTGTAAATTTGCTGGAGAAAATAAAATTACAATACACATGTACATACGGGTTAATTTCTTATAAACTTATTTTCCCGGTCATATGAGATGTACCAATGCTAATACAGTTATACATACACAATCACACATATCAAGAGCCTCTTCATCCTTATCCTTAGATATACTTTCCAAAATCTCATTCACAGTTTCACCATAAATTAAACACCCTCCTGTTCATCTTCAAACATGTCTTCACCGTCCACAAAACTGCCACCTCCCTCCACTGCATCCAGTGCCGTAGCTGATTCCAGAGGTCCCGTTCATAAACTTATGCGGTCAATATAACGGTCAAATATATATCATATCGACTATTGAAATAAAAATGTGGTATTTAGCTTTAATTTTAACAAATATACATAATATAAAATCATATATTTCATTAACATTTTTGTCAAAATTAAATTTTAAAGCTCCGAGTATACAAGGAGGTATACATTTGAGGCCCTGTGCGATTACACACCACACGCACCCTCATATACGGCTTTAACATCATTCATCCGCATCACAACAAAAGTCACCTCCTTCATCACACACCCCGACCTCCCCAAACATATCCAACACATCAACGTAACACGCACTCACACTAACCGGATCCCCAACACAATTCAACCGCAGTTTCACATCATCCGCGACAACCCCCTATCCATTCACGAACCTGCCCAAACTCAACCTCCCTTGTCGTCTCCCCGAACCACAAATCGAAACACATTCCAATAAAGGAAACTCCTTATCGAAACTCATTTCTAGTCTTCTAGTCACATCATTACTAGATCGACCCCGTACTTTCACATAACTAATCATCATCATCATCATCATTAGACGAAATGAATAAATAAGAATCTATCGTATTACCAAATAAAAATTTCCACTTATACTACCAGTACTTCATCAACACCGGGTCTCGAATAAGGAATTTCGACACGTATCTTTATTAAAAATCCACATTTGGTCTTACACATAACATCTGATCGAAACGAGTAGAGGATGAACTGCAGTTGTTTGAAAAGAAGGGTGTTTAAAAAAGAGCGGGAAAAGTTGTTAGTTATTAGAGATGGTGACGTCAGCAGCGAAGGTGATTGAGGATATAGTACGTGTGTCGTGTGGAAATGATGTGACAAATGAATATAGTATTGGTAATTTGAAGTTACGTGATGAATTAACTAAAATGTTGTAATCATGCATGATAATTTAAAGATATGCTATAAAGTTTCAGCTTGAAGAAGAAGCAACCATATATATGAACAGATATAAATATTCAAAAATAAATGTAACAATAACCAATCATGACATACTTAAGATTATGAAAATTAATTTTTAAAAATTTTCGTAATTAAAATTGATTCTAATACTTTTAAACTGGTGGGTGTGAAAAATACAATGTTGCGAAACAAGGCCTACAAGACCGATTAATCGCCGATGAGGTGCTATAAGGCCACCAACCTTTCCGATTTGTGTAAATCGGTCAAACAACTAGGTCAACCGTGGTCAACGACAATTAATGACGGTCAACGGTGGTCAAGCTTGACTCAAAGCATATGAGTGGGCAGAGCCTAAAATGATATTTTAAGATATTTGCAGTTTTTCAAGCCTCATCAACTCATGCTATCTATCATGAGAACTCGAGGACGAGTTCTTTTTAAGAGAGGGATAATGATGAGGGGCAATTATTCTGGCATTTAGTATTGTTTCTAGATCATTGGGACTGTGGTATACGTTTGAAAAAAATATGAAGAGGGCACTCGAGTTAATGTGGAGTTGAAGGCTATTGCTGAAGCACTGTCGGATGAAGATTTGTGAGGTAACTACATATGAGAACTCGAGGTTGAGTTTTTTTCAAGTGAGGGGAATGATAAGGACAACAAAGTAAAGACCATAAGAGGAGTGTTTGGTTTGTTCTTTTGTTGTAAGAAAAACAAATGTTTAGCATCTAGGTATAAGGATAGTTGTTTACTTTGATTGGCATCTAGGTTTTACCTAAATGCTAAAATATTAATGTGCATTGACTTGTGTAGGTTTCAGTTTGAGATTTTTCAAGATATATTAGGAGTCTTGGGACAAAAAAGATAACTTTCTCCCCGATCCATCTTTTACTTATAAGTTTAAGGCTTCTTTCATTGTAGTTTTATCTCTGATCAATTAAATAACCTGAGCGTTTTTAAGACTTTTCTATTATTAGAGTTTTATTTTTTTAAGGTACGCCTCGTCTATCAAATTTTTGATTAGGGTGTATCAAAATTCACTTTCGCGTCATCAATAACTCATCTACTACTATATCTTTTTATATATTGAGTTACAATTTGTTATTTTGCACCTGATCACTTTAAATTATGGGACGGCCGTGCGTACATGTTTTCTCGTAACTCGTAAGCTGCTAGCACAAAACCCTAACCCTAGATCTTATTCAGTCGCCGCCTCCTCCTCCGGCCACCGGCTATACGCCGGTGGTCCGGATAACTCAGCTGCCGCCTCCTCCTCCTCCCTCTCCTTTCCTCTTTATGGCTTGCGATCTATCTATCTCTCTTTCCCTCTCCTTTCCTCTCGTTCCCCTCTCTTTGGCTTTCTACGATTTTACTTTCAAGGCCACCGCCCCCCCTACAACCAGTAAACTTTGGCGACTACCCTTCTTAGAAAAATTGTTCGGGATGTTGAAGCGAGAAGCTAAAGAAAAGGATAGAGTTGCTAGATGATTTAGGTTTTCTTACTTGTATGAATAATTTCAGGGTAGATATATTTCTAGATGATCAGGTTTTTTTTTTTTTTTTTTTTTTTTTTTTTTTTGGGTTGGATAACATTGAAAATACATTATTTGAGACCACGTACGAGACCACGTATCGTTCCTTAGTTATAATTCTATTAAATTCTTTCCTTCACTTGTCTACTTCTTACCCCCTATTTTTATGTTTATTCGTAACACTTAAACTTTCTATTCTAGTTGAATCATTTTAATACGCCTCATAATATATACCTTTTAAATCGTCTTTCAGTTCTTTAATTAGATTTGTTTTTTTCTCGGGTATAAGTATGCATGAATTTTGTTTCCGTTCTTATGATCGCTAGATTTAATATACTAAAAATCAGTGCTTCTTTATAGGATCATGGAGGGTAGACAATCATCATATTCTACGTAAGTTTCTTAGTATACGAACGCTTGAAATGGATGACGTTTATTTGTTTTGATATTGTGAAGTTTAAATTTAGTTCATTTTAGCTATGCATTATATTCAAGTTCTTAAAACGTATGAAACTCGTAATCCCTTCTTAATTTCACTTCTACCTACCAGAAAATTTTGCTTATAAAATTAAACTAGCCACTATAAACATTTCCTTATTTGTTATTTCTTCTTTTTACTATTTTAATAGATTAATTCCCCTTTACAGTTTTAGATGTATTTTTATTATTAAAATATAGGACACAATCACTTATATATCAGTTGATATAAAAACTTATTTGATATTTAATAAATACTTATTAGATGAATACACTCTATAAATATTTTTGTTTATATCTGTAACAACATTTGCAATATTGACGAAAGTTTTTGCACAATAAATATTTTTTTTAGCGTTTTAGGGGCCTATTTTATATTATGGCACAGGGCCACAAAAACTGAAGAAACGGCCCTGGCAAAGAGCAGTTGAACATTGCTCGGGGAGTTGGGGCTGGTGCTTGAAAAAGGGTCATGACTTGATACTCAAAAAATTACAGAGTTGGGTTTACTCCGCAAATATATACCTTTCGTCGAACATGTGTTCCAAGAATATTTAAATATTTGTTTGTACTAAAAATATATTCATCAAAGTATCTACATTCTTTGTCGGAAAAATTTTACAAATTTAGAGTTAAGTTATAAGTGGTCCTTGTGGTTTGTATATGGTAGTATAACTCATTCAATCCCTAACTTTTTTTGTTCTTTTTATCTTGGATCCTCTACACATCCAATCCCTTACTTTTCTTATTTTCGTCGTTAAATCGATATCTGACAAATGAAGTGCCAAAAATGCATTCATCCTGTGAATTTCATTATTGATCTACAGTTAGTTTTTACTATAGATCTTTTAAAAGAAAATAAACTTGTGTGTGTGTACGCTCTTATGTAGTTATGTTCAAGGGCTGATTTAGAATTAGTTTTCTGTAGCAGGTGCCACATATACATTTGCTATGTAAACTACTATACGTAGTATGAGTTATTTAAACATTATGTATTAATTGTATTTTACTTTTCTGCTATATATACACTCAATTATTAGGTTGGTTGACAAGAATCGTTCGCGAAGGAGTATTATGCAACGATGCTCTGCTGCTTTAAGTGTTATGTAAGTTGATTTTAATAAATTCTTTCTTTTCATATAACATTTAGAATTCACCTTTATATTTATTTCTTCATGCATATAATAAAAACTATTTAACTGTAATCTAAAAGGATATTCATATTTACCAACCTAAACATCAAAATTACATATTCGTCAAAAATACAAGTTTTTAATGCATAAATATAATGACTTTAAAGCATGAGTTGAGAAAATATAAAATTTATGATGTTTAAGTATAAAGCATATATGGAATTGCCACTTTTTTTTTTTTTTTTTTTTTTTTTTTTTTTTTTTTTTTTTTTTTTTTTTTTTTTTTTTTTTTTTTTTTTTTTTTTTTTTTTTTTTTTTTGATTTGCACGGTAGATATACTTTTTATAGAAACAAAGTTGTATACTGCTTGAGATTTCCTCCTTTTGTGACGCTTACTATTTATTTAACGTCATGGCTTGCTTTGATTTTATGCGTGAGACGAAATTTGGTAACTTTTGTCGTTGACAGAAATAATCTCCGATGGCGAAAAAAGGAGTATTGAAAATATGTTAAATTTAGTTGATTGGTGACTAGTCAAAATACCTTGGGTATATTATGACGGTTAGGGTCTTGCATGATAGGTTTTATATGATGGATTGAAAAATACTACNTTTTTTTTTTTTTTTTTTTGATTTGCACGGAGATAGACTTGTATATGGAAACAAAGTTGTATACTGCTTGAGATTTCCTCCTTTTGTGACGCTTACTATTTATTTAACGTCATGGCTTGCTTTGCTTTTATGCGTGAGCCGCAATTTGGTAACTTTTGTCGTTGACAGCAATAATCTCCGATGGCGAAAAAAGGAGTATTGAAAATATGATAAATTTAGTTGATTGGTGACTAGTCAAAATACCTTGGGTATATTATGACGGTTAGGGTCTTGCATGATAGGTTTTATATGATGGATTGAAAAATACTACTTAAACAAAAACAATAAAGAAAAAAATTATAGGATCCCTCCGGATCACTAGTGACTAGATGATGACCGGAAGATAGCATATTTTGTGTTATGACTACCTAACGTTCTGTTTATGCAAAGTAATAAACGAGTATATTGATCAAATGATTAAAGATATCATACGGCCGTTATATTTCTTGGCTAACATATGTGAAAAATATACATAATATAAAGAGAAAAAACATGTACTTAAAACTTAAAAATTTTAGAAATAAGTAATGTTATTACAGTAAATATACCCTTACTTGTAAAACAGAAATGCAATCTATTGAATATTTAAATACTGAATAACAATTTAAACCACTAACTTTCTTGACTCTCACGTAATGAAGATTGCACACATATTAACATTATTATACATTGTTGCTGCTATGCACGGATCATCTATTCTATTAAGAAACTAAATTAACCCAATAAAATGTCCGTAATTAATATACTCCACATTCATTAGAAAATACAATGACGATATTATTTTTTTATTTGTTTAAGAACTTATTTGAATGACTTTGCATTGAATTGTTATACGTATGATTCTATGAACAACCTTGTTATGCCTTGTTTTAACGTAAGATTTTGAGTCTCACGTGTATAAGATAGCACCGACTTAGGGTTTTCAAAGTCAATTATAGATTTTTCCATTTTTATGCTGATTATGTTTATTTTAAACCTAAATGCAAACATTATTTACTAAAAAAGTTAATCTTCTCAGGGAAGATATATACAAGGGAAGATTTCACAGAAGAAAATCAAAAGAAGACGATGAGCAATTGCAAGTCATTCTACAAGAGAAAAAACAGATGTACAATAAAAAATCGTTCAAGGGTTCTTTATTTACCATCATGATTGCAACTCTCATCTTGATAACCTACAATATTTTCATTAGTCAACATGAAAACGTTTTCCATGTCATTTCTTGGTACGCAAACATTTTGCAGAAGTTATATTCAAGAAAACTTTGAATTATTATATATAAAGCTTACATATTCAAATGATTAGCTGACCATTATTTTGGCATATATATTCAGGCGTCGTCTAGCGAACATATGGAAACCAGCTAGAGGACTACATGTCACATATGTTTCCCATTCACAGATAGATTGGCTCGACGTCTCAAAAGTTGTTAAGAAAATAATTTACGACAAGCAAACTATCCATACGGTCGGGCTCTTGAACTTCAACGAGACAGAAACATTTGAATGGAAAACAAGAATGTTCCCAGATAGCGCAAACCATATAGTCCTTCATCTTGACTCCATTAATAAAAATATGACATGGGAGTCACTATACCCAAACTGGATTGATGAGGAACAAAGGTATCACGTTCCAAAATGTCCAAGTCTTCCTAAGCTCAGTGTACCTGCAAAAATGATTGATGTGATTGCAATCAAGCTTCCGTGTAGAAACAAGGCAAATTGGTCTAAAGATGTGGCTCGCTTGCACTTGCAACTAGCAAGTGCAGGTCTAGCCACCTCGGCTAAAGGGGATTATGCGGTTCACATGCTTTTCATTTCCAATTGCACCCTGATCCCTAATTTGTTTCCTTGTAAAGAACTTGTGACTCGTCAAGGCAACGTTTGGTTATACAAGCCAAATCTGAAGGTGTTGAGGGAGAAACTACAGCTTCCTATTGGATCTTGTGAACTTGCACTCCCTTTCAACCCACAAGGTTAGTTCACAAAAAGTAAGATCGCAACATTATCTAGTCGAATAATAGTAAATGTAAAATATTATGTTTGACATTTAAAATAGGGTTATTGTATAAGGGAATATAATACAAGTTACCCTTCTNACGTGAAGCATACGTAACAGTCCTACACTCAGAGGACACTTATATTTGTGGTGCAATAACACTTGGACAAAGCATTCTAATGACAGGAACTACTAGAGACCTAGTGGCACTTGTTGACGAGACAATTAGTGAATACCACAGGAATGGACTTGAGCAAGCAGGATGGAAGATTCGAATGATCCAACGGATAAGAAACCCCAAAGCCAAAAAAGATAAATACAATGCATGGAATTATACTAAGTTCCGTTTATGGCAGCTAACTGATTACGAAAAAATTATCTTCATTGATGCTGATTTACTCATCCTTAGAAATATTGATTTCCTTTTTCAAATGCCCGAGATTTCCGCCATAGGTAACAATAGGACACTTTTTAACTCAGGTGTGATGGTAATTGAGCCATCAAATTGCACTTTTCGACTTTTAATGAATCATATCAATGAGATCACATCATATAATGGCGGTGATCAGGGGTTCTTGAACGAAATCTTCACATGGTGGCATCGACTTCCAAAACAAGTGAATTTCCTAAAATATTTCTGGAGCGGTGATAACAAGGAAAACAAAGATAAAATAACACATCTTTTCGGGGCAACCCCACCAATTATATACGCACTCCATTACCTGGGCTTTAAACCGTGGCGGTGTTTTCGAGACTATGATTGTAACTGGGATTCAACGGTGTACCAACAATATGCAAGCGACGTGGCGCATAATAATTGGTGGAAATTGCATGATTCAGTGCCAAGTCAGCTACAACAGTTTTGTCATTTGTCGTCCAAGCAAAAGGTGAAACTAGAGGACGTTGTTTTTTTTTTATATTTTCTTTTTTTTTTTTTTTTTTTTTTCAAATTTGTTTGTGGTAAAGTGGCATTCACCCCGCTCTAATATTCAGTAGGAATAAAGGTTAATGTGTTTGATAATACTAATAGGTAAACTCTTAATTCTTTCTTTTTATGGTAATTTGTTTTGCTTTTATAGCTTAGTTCGTATAAAATTTGGCGTTCAAAAAAAAGGAAGAACTCAAATTTCTCAAGTAGAAAGCTAACTGCTTTCGCATATAGGGTTTCGTGCTTCTAGTTGGACTTGCTCTATTGTTGCATCTCAACCCTAATTTCGTTTGTTTGTGACCCGTTAAAAATTAAATATCGAGCCTGTATCGTGTCATAATCTATGCAATTTTGTGTGTTGCAAACAAGCAGACAAAATTCATACAACCATAGCTTTATGATAAAGATAGTTTTTTTTTAATTACGTGTCTAGATAACCAAAATACATCAGTCATACAATGATAGAATGACGATCACTATCAAGCATATACATGACTGAGGCGTAGACGCGGTCCGCGCAACTGGCGCTGGCACGGTAGGCCACGCGTGATTAATTTGTGTGTGTGATCACATGTTTATTGCAATTATACTAATCGATTTTGGCGGCACAGTAATTTCCTTTCGCCAACACTGTAATTTGTGAATTAAAGAACTCATGCTCGAGAAAGCGTTTTCCTTTCTTAGTGGTCATGAATTACAGTACTAAGTGGCAACAATGTTAATAGTCTTCTCAATCAATATGTGAGTGAGTATATTTCCTCAGACTTAGAATTCATGATTTGTTTATAAAGTCTTGTGATAGCTGAGCCGTCTGCTCTCTT
>LBNU01025826.1:54847-70199 GCA_014162995.1 Artemisia annua | reverse complement strand
TCCTGAGGCAGCCTAAGTTATTTATGATGAAAATTAGTGGCAAACATAGTTTTTGACTCGACCTCAATTAAAACTGACAGAAATAAAGGCACCAACATTTTTCATGCCATGCTAACAAACGTTGTGGTAACATCACAACTTGGGAACTTATTGACCAACAAAAGTTGTGGTAACATCACAACTTATGAACTTATTGTCAATAAACTATTTTAAATGTGTGTCATGCTTAGAAAATATGTGATACCATCATAATTTAGATATATAATGATGAAAATAAGTGCCGAAGCTTACATGTCAATAAACTATTTTAAATGTGTGTCATGCTTAGAAAAGGTGTGATATAATCACAACTTAGATATATAATGACGAAAATATGTACAGAAGATTACATATTAGTTTTATATCAAAATATAGGGATGTTACAATTTTGAGAATAAATACAAAATCTAAACTTTATAAATAACTACTAATATGTCATAAAAAGTTTAAATATAATATTACAATCTTGAGAATAAATACAAAATATAAACTTTATAAATAACTACTAATATGTCATAAAAAGTTTAAATATAAAATTTACCGATCAACTAAGGCTATACTTACAAAAGTCTAATAACGAAAAAAATTACTGCACATTACACTATGACCAATTAAATAGAGCCCGTGTGCAACGCACGGGTCTGAATTACTCGTTAAATATATCATCTGCAAAATTTAAACATAAACATATTAATTTCAAATTCGTTTTCGAGAGTCAAGACTATTTTACGGGGACCGACCAAACATTGTCAAATAGATGCACACAAGAACCAAAAAAACTTTCCTGAGGCAGCCCAAGTTATTTATGATGAAAATTAGTGGCAAACATAGTTTTTGACTCGACCTCAATTAAAACTGACAGAAATAAAGGCACCAACATTTTTCATGTCATGCTAACAAACGTTGTGGTAACATCACAACTTAGGAACTTATTGACCAACAAAAGTTGTGGTAACATCACAACTTATGAACTTATTGTCAGTAAACTATTTTAAATGTGTGTCATGCTTAGAAAATATGTGATACCATCACAATTTAGATATATAATGATGAAAATAAGTGCCGAAGCTTACATGTCAATAAACTATTTTAAATGTGTGTCATGCTTAGAAAAGGTGTGATATAATCACAACTTAGATATATAATGACGAAAATATGTACAGAAGATTACATATTAGTTTTATATCAAAATATAGGGATGTTACAATTTTGAGGATAAATACAAAATCTAAACTTTATAAATAACTACTAATATGTCATAAAAAGTTTAAATATAATATTACAATCTTGAGAATAAATACAAAATATAAACTTTATAAATAACTACTAATATGTCATAAAAAGTTTAAATATAAAATTTACCGATCAACTAAGGCTATACTTACAAAAGTCTAATAACGAAAAAAATTACTGCACATTACACTATGACCAATTAAATAGAGCCCGTGTGCAACGCACGGGTCTGAATTACTCGTTAAATATATCATCTGCAAAATTTAAACATAAACATATTAATTTCAAATTCGTTTTCGAGAGTCAAGACTATTTTACGGGGACCGACCAAACATTGTCAAATAGATGCACACAAGAAACAAAAAAACGACAACAGGAATACAAGACTCGGTACCTACCTAGGTATCTTCCATGACCATACAAGTATACAGTATAATTGGTTTGCTAATACGGTACTAAAAAACAGATAACAATTTTAGCTAACATATATATAAAAAAAACTATACAACTCTCTGCACAAAAAGCTTTTACAGGCATCTTTACTCGTAAGTATCTGGTCTGGTATAATCATCATACAAGGAGCGGGTGCGAAGAGGTATATCACCACCCGGAAGAGTTGCGTATCTCACAGATGGGGGTAGTCCTGCGCTCGAGGGTGGACGATCAGCACTCATGTATCTATCACCAGTAATTGGTTGACTCGTCTGCAAACGTGGGTCAGAGGCAAACTGGCCAATACCGGACCGTGGGTCAGAGGCAAACTGGCCCATACCGAACCGCGAGTCAAAAACAGACGGCCCCACACCCGGCCGTAGGTCAAGAGCAGACTGCCGCAAGCCCAGTCGTTGATCAAAGGATGGGCCAACATCCAATCGTGGATCACGGGCAGACGCTCCCATACCTAAACGCGGATCAAGGCTAGACGGGCCCATACCCACATCCAATCTTGGATCACGGGCAAGCGGGAAATCCAGTCTTGGGTTAAAGGTGGATGGGAGTAATTTAGTAATTTCTGGTGTGGTTTCTCGGTATGGGAAGGTGGGTACCATGCGAAACCTATCATCCAGTAAAGGAGATGATCTAGAAAGGGATTCTCTATACGGACTAGAAATAAATTGACTTCCAGAATCATAAGTCAAAGAGTTGGGTCCGTTGGTTGTTGTTCCTCCATATTCATAATCAGTTGGCAACCTGAATAGCCCAGCGGAACTAAAAGGAACCGGAAATTTGTCCCCAGATTTATACGCTGATGAAGTAGAAGGTCCATTTTCTAGTAATGGATATTTGTCGAGGTTCTGTTTTAGTGATAGTTTAGCCTGTTGGAGTGCCTCGAGAACAGATCCTAAGTTATCTGCATTTTCCTCATTTCCAAGAGTGGGTTCATATGACGCCTGGGGTGGGTCTGGTAGACGATTTTGATTATCTGAGGCTTCAGTTTTCATGTCACTATTCTTCTGAGTCAAAAAGGGTTCAGCGTCAGATTTGGGTTCTTGACTGAAGTTGGCATCTACTGCACCCACATCAAGTTCTTGAATTTCAGAGGTAACTTTGTCAGAGCAAGGTGGAGGTGGAGGTGGAGGGGGAGGCGTGGCCGGTGCAGGGGCCACAGCTGAAGGCGAAGCCTTAATCTCATCATTTTCTTCTGTTACGTCTGAGTGGGTGCCAGGGTCACATGAATCCTGAACATATTAATAAATGCGAAGTAAAACAGGTTATGATTATAGCAACGGGCCAATGGACATCAATACTATAATATTAAAGATGCAAGATACTTCTTTTCCAGAAAACAATTTCACAAAATCGACTTAAACAAAATAAGTAGAGACGGCAAGATGGGTGTGGTGGGAAATCGGTCTAAATGGGCAAGTTCGCATCAGGTTGACCTGCAACCAGTCAACCACATATTTTGTTCATTTTTTCAGATAATTATCTCGTTAATTGTGACAGCAAAAAAATATATAATTATTAGAATAATAATGTGAATTATCTGAATAAAATGATCCAGGAGATTGTATGCATTAAAATAAACTTTTGGTGACCTTCATCCCCTTTGACCCATTAGGTAGTTCCCCTTTTAGGTAACTTTTAATTTAACCCATTTGAGACCACACAAAGTCAATGGGTCAAAACTACAGCTTCCAAAAAGAAGTAACGGCATGAGTAAGAAACGATAAAACATACCGGTGATGACCCATTATTCTCTCTAAACTTATCCTCCCATTCTCTTTGTGCCTTTTCCTCTGCTTCATAACGTGCTATGAATTGAGCTTGATGTTCTAGTGCTCTTTCCATGTCTCTCTCAGTTCCATAATTTTGTACAGAATGCCCGTTACACGAAGTGGGAACTTCCATTGGATCTTTCTCCTCACGGATATTGAGTCTTTCTAAACTCTCAGTTGCAACATTAGCAGAGTTCAGGTCATCTTCTGGACCGTTAATCGCGTCACCATTTTGGGACCCATTAGCTACTGACCTGGCAATATATGATATATTTAAACTCTGTGCTTCTAAAAGAAAAGAAGGTAAAATCAATTGCTTTGTAAGCATAAGGCACAGATTTGTTACAAGAACACAAGTTCAATACAATGTCTATCATTTGCAGTGTTTACTGGCAAGTTAAAGATAGAGGTGGAAAATTTACTTTATACAGAGTATGAAAACAAGTCGATTGGGATGACAGGTCAACCAGGTCAGATGTAGAAGATTAGTTTACAATGAAACGGGTCGATCAGGCCAGTTAAAGTGGCTAAAGTATGTTAACTTCTTATCTAACAATATAATGATGTAATTAAATTATGATAAGAATACAAATATGAATGGACAAAATAGTGCTACTGAGTCAGCCCAACAGACATGAGCCGTTTCAGTCCCCACATAAAATTACCCATTTTGACCCGTCACCAAACTCGTCAGACCACCCCGTTTTGCAACTTCTCGTTAAAAGTCGTTAGATTTACTACAATATCTAAAGGAAAAATATATATGATAAAAGTTGCGGTTTAGCTGGTTCGACCCCAAGGTAAAAATTAAGTCTTTTATTTTGTATAATTGCAAGGATTTGAAAATTTTAGTGCTTAATACATAATTGCAAGTAACTCAAATGAACACATTTCAAAGCAAACAAGCACATTAGATCTCTCAGGTAGAATGCTTCAAAACCATGAGATAAGTTAAATAAAGAACATAAAAAACAGAACAAAAATTCTAAATCACCATATAGACAGAACAAAAAAAATAAAGCTGACCTATGCTCCCGGTGTCTTATCTGCCGACACGATTTACCAACACGTCTTGGTGAGGAACCATTAGATGTAAAACTATCACGCCTTCTTTTGGAAGCATCCATATACTTCTTATCGAGAAAACGAGATGATGAATTTTTACTGCTTTTCCAAGACAAGCTTCTACCATTCAATGAAGAAGACTCGACCTCAGAACCTGAAAAGCCTTCCGCGTCACTTTCCCGCGTTTTCAAATGTTCAGAGGTATCCGTATGCTTACCATCTTTGAAATCACTGGACATTTCTTCCTCATCAGAGCTTGAATCAAATGGCTCAGAAAGATCGTTTCTGCCGTGACTCTCTAAAATAGCAAGAACATCTGCTGTTGCCTTTTCTGCCTTCTTTCTTTGCAGGGATACAAATTTCAACTGCTTTTCCAACTCCGCTACCTTTGTAAGTTATGAAGTGCAAAAGAATGTTATGACTTATAAGATTTGTATTGATGTAGAGGTAGAGGTATGGGCGCAGTGGCGTAGCCAGGGTTTTACTTATGGGTAGGCCGAGATGTAGCACAAAACAATAATAGTCATTAATTTGTGTCTTTCGGTACACTTAAAAGCTAAAATCTCACTAGTGGTTAATTTTTACATTTAATGGGCAAACTAATATACACTATTGCAATTTTTGTTGGGTGGGCCATGGCCCACCAAGGGCTCCATGTAGCTACGCCTCTGTATGGGCGGGGAGGGTGACGGGCCAAGATAAGTTTTGGCTGAACCGGCCATTTTATAAGTACGGGTTAAAACAAGCCAGTAGTTGTGGGTAGACAAGCAAACACTCTTTTGTCAATTATTAGAAAGAGATTACAATTACACTGTGTTTAATTATAACTACAAAACAAAATTATCTAATCTACCTAACTATCTTATAATGGAGGAAGGCCTACTATTAATAGAAATACTTAAAATTAAGCAATACAACTTCTAAAGCTATAAGTACAACAACCAATGCTACTTATAGAAATTCCCCTCATATTTAATTCTAACATACAATTAATACTAATATTAAATACAATAAATAAAACATTATGTACATTATATACAATTAATTAACTGGTTAATAAATATAATTAATGCACTTATTAAAACACCCCTTACATAAGAAATACAGATTATCAAGCATATTGTACAACCAACTTAAACACAATTCCTGCATTAAATGTCACTAATACAAATAATAAAGCACATTATACAAATATTTAAGCTCGAACGGACAACGGGCCAAATGGGCTCGAGCCCGAACGGGCACAGGCCAAACGGCTCGAGCCTGAACGGACACGAGCCAACGGGCTCGAGCCCGAANTTTGCAAGTTATGAAGTGCAAAAGAATGTTATGACTTATAAGATTTGTATTGATGTAGAGGTAGAGGTATGGGTAATGGGCGGGGAGGGTGACGGGCCAAGATAAGTTTTGGCTGAACCGGCCATTTTATAAGTACGGGTTAAAACAAGCCAGTAGTTGTGGGTAGACAAGCAAACACTCTTTTGTCAATTATTAGAAAGAGATTACAATTACACTGTGTTTAATTATAACTACAAAACAAAATTATCTGATCTATCTATTCTATCTAACTATCTTATAATGGAGGAAGGCCTACTATTAATAGAAATACTTAAAATTAAGCAATACAACTTCTAAAGCTATAAGTACAACAACCAATGCTACTTATAGAAATTCCCCTCATATTTAATTCTAACATACAATTAATACTAATATTAAATACAATAAATAAAACATTATGTACATTATATACAATTAATTAACTGGTTAATAAATATAATTAATGCACTTATTAAAACACCCCTTACATAAGAAATACAGATTATCAAGCATATTGTACAACCAACTTAAACACAATTCCTGCATTAAATGTCACTAATACAAATAATAAAGCACATTATACAAATATTTAAGCTCGAACGGACAACGGGCCAAATGGGCTCGAGCCCAAACGGGCACGGGCCAAACGGCTCGAGCCTGAACGGACACGAGCCAACGGGCTCGAGCCCGAACGGACACGAGCTAAACGAAAATTTTGATATCCGTAAATTTATTGTCAAAAAGAACATAATAAACTAAAATACATGATTCAACGGAAAATTTTATTTCAGGGTACCCGCCGCCGCAACGCGCGGGTACCCTTCTAGTTACAATAATAACTAAAATCTAAAAGTAAAAATATTTAGGAAGCTGTATGCAATAAATATAGACTTAAAGCAGGTTGCACCCTTTAGACCTATTTGACTCGTTCCAATTTTAGCTCAACTTTGTGTGACCCATTTGGAATGATACACGACCCAAATCGGCCCATACGTAAGTAAATGGTCGAAGTTGCTACCTCTACGTAGCAAAGAACATGGTAAAAATAAATAATGGAACTCTATGTATGTGAGTGCCAGTATGTTTTCTAGTATCAATTTAGATAGAAATCCCACCCTTTTTGCCAGTTCATAAGCTCTTTGTCTAGCTGTTCTGGAGACAGATCTTTCAGCCAGTAACCGTGCTCGAAGATAATCAATTGTCTTAGTTGGGTCCTCCATTATATCTTTTTCGCTCCTGATACACCAATATGAAATGTGTAAGGATCAAAAAGCTTTGAAGTAAACATATAAACTCCAAATAAAATTTACATACTAACAAAATAGAGAGAAGTAGTAAAG
The DNA here is from genome assembly GCA_014162995.1 of Artemisia annua. Classification (NCBI taxonomy): domain Eukaryota; kingdom Viridiplantae; phylum Streptophyta; class Magnoliopsida; order Asterales; family Asteraceae; genus Artemisia; species Artemisia annua. The sequence goes on along the minus strand of LBNU01025826.1, from coordinate 62,986 downwards.
TTATATCAGAACGAAATCATAATGTAGGAACTTTTTTACGAATAAGATTTCAAAGATTTATCCTGGCCCCAAACCTCTACGAATTATTTTCCACAAATTACAAATATATGTTAGCTGATGATTATTAAAGGTCAAACACACTATCTCATGTCAATTTCATAAGTAGTATTACCTTCATTCCTGGAAATGAGGCGCTTTGACTTTTAAGTCAAAGAGACTACTTGTCAAATTATAAAAATAACATAATTTGAAGTTTCAAGCCAAAATTGACCTCTTCATTTTTATTTTTATTTTTTAATAAAAATACTACAATTTGAAATGTGTTGACCTTAACTTGCCATAAAAAATTTAAAAGACTCGATAACTTGAAATTAGAAAGGCGGTCCTACAAGTGTAGAAGTTAAAGTTTAACTCCTTACTAGGAATAAAGGAAGTGCCCTTCATACCACCAATTATTATATGTGTATGCATATCTAGAGGTGGCAATTTGTGCCCAGAAAAGANAAAAAAAAAAAAAAGGCTTATATGGGCTAATTTGTAAAAGATTTGGGCACATTTAACCCCCTCCCTTTTTTTTTTGAAATGGGTATGTATGGCCCATTTAAAAGTTAAATGGGCATTAACGGGCACATGCTCAATAGGAGAACATTACAATTATTTTTAAAGAAAAACTTATAGATATAATATATTTAATTATTTTAATATAAATGAGGTGTTACGTTTGTAGATTTTCTAAAGCGATTCATATAACATGAGCCCGTTTGGCCCGTGCCTGTTCGGGTCCGAGCCCGTTTGGACCCCTGCCCCGACCCGCCCGTTTTGCCACCACTATGCATATGTGTACCAACTGTGTCAAACTGTCAACTATCTATGCATATCCCATGCAGTTCCCTTTATCCCAGTTTTTCATAGTAACACGTCATAAAATTACAAAGCATAACAAGGTTTCTTAGTTGAAAAGGATGACAGGAATAGCCTTTGATGGCATTACAAAAGAATTGAAGTAAGACAAACCAAGGTTTCTTCTTCCACAGCGGGATTGGCTCACGTCTCTTGACTAACCAAAATGCTCAATAGTAGCCGCATCTCAGCACCTGATTTTCACACTTACAGTTATTATATGCTGTACACGATAAACATAATATATCTACTATCACATATTCACGTCATTCCAGTGATACAATATGCAAATATATCCAACATAAAAATGAAAAACTAAATAAATAAAATAAAATAAAAAATAGTATAAGTAAATAATGGGTCTTGGTAATGTACTTTTTAGGGAACACTTCCGCCACACACAATTTAAGCACACATTGCTTTATCTATAGTGTATAGAGGCAACAATTTTGCCCCGTTTACCTAAAAACGGATTGATTTGGATCATACTTAACCCCCGACGTGTCAAATGGGTGAAGGCATGAAATGTTGAACCTTAGCTTTAACTATAACTGGTCAAATTAAACAAACCAAAGGTCACCTAAAGTATACTAAAAGGTTACAACCTCCAAAGTCGGCTTTATTTAAAATACTTATATAATTGATGTAAGGGGCAATTCCATATTTCCCCAACTTAAACACCATAATTCCATATTTCCCCAACATATGCTTTAAAAGCATTGTACTTGTGCACTAAAAACTTGTGTTTTGGGGAAATATGGTATTTTGATTTTCAAGTTGGGTAAATATGGAATTATCCCTTGATGTAATGCTACAGTTATAGTTGATACACTGCAAATTGGATTATAGAAGTGGACAAAACATTGACGGGTCAGCAAACCCCAACAAGCCCCGTTTTGACCATGTTAGTAATCAGCCTTTACCCAACCCGCCCTTTTATCCATATGTAGTAAATTGCCTCTATATATAGAATGGATTGAGTAATTGCTATTTTACTGAATTTTGATATTTTAGTGTTTACATCCAAAAATAAAGACACAACACGAACAGTTTTTATTTTGTAGGGTCTCCAAAGACAGTCTTCATTATATTTTAGAAATAAATGTCGGCAGCTGAAAAAGCTATAGATATATGCTAAGCAGAACCAAACAACTCCCTACTTCCACTTATGTTTCCCCTTACAACTTTTTATGATCCCATCTTGATGTTTATATGAATACATTCAGTTATAAACAGAAAAGTTGGATACCTACATAAAACTATAAGATATTTCTAGAGCAAAATATGTTGCTGAATTTGACAAAATTCTCATCTTGATTTGAAGTCGAAACTTACTGGTTTTAAAATAAGTATATCCGAGCAGTAGTTCATGGGCACAACATCTCTCCACATTGGGGTTTGAGGGCAAAACAACTACCACATCAAAATTTAAACTTACATCTAGATAAGTAGATTTGGTATCCTACTAAAAGAAAACTATCAAAAAGCTATCCATCATATCTTGAAACACAAACAATGGAATGCGTAGGCTATACTTAATCCTACTAGGGTGGGACCAACTGGAAACCGTAATCTTAATGCAGTGAACATCTGAACATTTGATGATTAGCCTACGCATTCCTACTGTTAGTGCCTTCGATCTTAGGAAAAGTAAGTGCAACCAAATTAAAAGGCAAAACAAAGATTATTGTCTTCTGATGTTCCCCTCAAAATTTGAACATGGTTCAGGTTGACGACAATATCATCCCATAAAACTATTTCAATTTCATACCAAAGGTAGGAGATTAGTAACTACTTAGATTAAAAGACATTTGTACCCTTCAACCATACAAAAGCATAATCTCTATAACAAACGTTTCATTATGATATCATCTGCAACAATAACAGTAATGAAGGAAAGCTACATAAGCGACGAACTGAAATCCTTAACTCAAACTCACAACTTAAATTCGCTAGACATTTAAACTATACCATGTTCTAGCTAATATCACTAACTCAGTAACCTAAGAAAATATAACAGCCAACACGACCTTGATTAAGTCGCAGCAACTGTAAATTGCGGGAACGTCAGCCGGAACCCGATGAAGCATATTCTTTTTCGAGAAATGATTGGGAGGCCTAAAGACGTGACTAAATTCATGCATTTTCCTGTGTGGCGGCAATGTTTTATCGATTAATAACCTTATATAGCCTCTATAAATGCATCTCCTATACCCAATCCTGTCTTCCACGAGGTATGGAGGAGGTGAGACTAAGATGTAGACAGCCTTACCCCTACCCAAAGGTATAGAGGCTCCTTCCAGAGGACCTCCGGCCTTTTTGTAGGGAGTGAGCATCTCCTATGTAATTCTAAATTCTAATCTCGAATCAACCCTAGATATACTCACTAGAGCAAGTGTGAGCTGGGTTTTAAAAAGCGTGAGGCGCCCCGTTGCGCTAATGGTAACAAAGATGAGGCGCAAAGCAACAAGGCGAAAGCGCACACCTCACGTAGGCGAGGCGCATAGTATTTACGTAGACACTTTCAATACTTTTTACCACTATTTCATACACATGTACCACAATGACAAGAAAAATAACTAAACCTTATCATAGTTAGCCGAATTCATGCCAAAAGTAATCATGTTTTAGTCTTATTTGTTATTCTAGCTAATTTGTCCAAATTTTGCCCTGTTTTAACTATTTAAGTGACTTATACTAATAGTAATAGGCGAAGCATAATATACATCATAAGTTTTAATCTATGTTTTAAGGCCCAATATATAGGAGGTGCCAAAAAACGTCCAAAGCGTGCCTCACCGAGGCGGCCTTGAAGTTGCGTCTCACTGCGCCTTTCGTAATTGCCTCGCCTCGGGGTGTCCAAGGCGCGCTTTTTTAAACACAGAGTGTCAGACTATGGGCGTACGTCGATCACATTAATCAGTTTTACCACATGTACCGTACCATCAAAACTAGTTCAAACTAGACGCTTTCAAAATCATAAGACGATTCATTTCCCCAACTAACTAACTAACTGTCAAAATCCGAACTCGTCACAAGCCAAATTCATAAACTCTAATATACGCAGCCGAAACACTCAAACCATTCATCCTCTACTCCTAACCTCATTTATCTCGCTTACTACCGTTATCGCACGCCTCACGCTAAATACTTAACATTTTGCCATAACCGACTCTAACTAACTAATAACTAACTCAGTCAAAATCCGAACTCGTCACAAGCCAAATTCATAAACTCTAATATACGCAGCCGAAACACTCAAACCATTCATCCTCTACTCCTAACCTCATTTATCTCGCTTACTACCGTTATCGCACGCCTCACGCTAAATACTTAACATTTTGCCATAACCGACTCTAACTAACTAACTCTGTCAAAATCCGAACTCATCACAAGCCAAATATCATAAACTCTAATATACACAGCCGAAAGACTCAAACCATTCGTCCTCTACTCCTAACCTCATTTATCTCGCTTACTACCGTTATCGCACGCCTCACGCTAAATACTTAACATTTTGCCATAACCGACTCTAACTAACTAATAACTAACTCTGTCAAAATCCGAACTCGTCACAAGCCAAATATCATAAACTCTAATATACGCAGCCGAAACCCTCAAACCACTCGTCCTTTATTTCTAACTCGCTTACGACCGTTATCGCGCTGTCGGCGTGATCACACTAACATTTCGCCATAACCGAGTAACCGACTCTAACTAACTAACTAACTAACTAATTAACTAATTAAATAGAAATCTATAAAATCTATCGCGCATAGTATTCATCGATCTAAGTAAATAAAATTACGCATCGTGATTACAAGCCCTAGTTAGTAGTATAAACTGAAGTTTATAAATCGGAAGTAATTAAGTGAGGAAATTAATGGATTTGGATGATTTTATACCTTAATTTTGGGGTTTTATTGATTGAGAGATGAAGATGAGCCCTAATTTTGTGAATTTTTATAAATATTTTGGGGTGGGTTTAGTTTTCGTTTTATTGGTGGGAGTGTGACACTGAGAAGGTTCTCATCTGTTGCTTTTTCTTTTTTCTTTTTTCTTTTTTTTCTTTCTTTCTTTTTTAAGTCAAAAGCCTTCTTCTTTACTTTTGTTTCTACAAACTTTCCGTATTTATCTCAATTTAAACTTTAACACAGTGTCACATCAGCTTTAACACTTTCACCTTAGACTAGTGGGCAAAGAGGTGGTGGCTTCACCTGACACCTCAGCGCCACCTCAGTTTTCTCTCTCCTCTCACTTCCCTTCACCACTCTTCACCTTTTAGAGGGCAAGGTTACCTTTAACTTTACCTTTCATTATCTACCCACTTTATAAAAATACACCCCACTAAATACCTCACACACACTCACACACAAAATATAAAACAATATAAATGGGGCCCTTTTCTTTCTTTTTCATTTGGTGAACAGATCACCAATTCTTGTTTTGGTTTTTGTGCTCCCGCGTGAAGTGGACAAGAGGGCAAGGAGGGTAGCGCGTGACATGGCAAAAATGGTGGTGCTTTCACCTATCCTTGTCGACGAGTCTTAACTCACAAAAAAACACCCTCAATCATAACTCAGCTTTAACTCAACTATTTTCAAATTACCCTAAACTAAAACTAATATTTCATTTAATAACTAAAATAACATTTATAAAACACAACTTATATTAATACTTAAACTTTAAATACACATTAAATTTAAAACACGAATTAAAATACATAAAACATGGAATTGAAATACATTAAACAACGTACGATTAACCTACGATTAAAATAAACTATGAATCAAGAAAATGATTCAGTCTGTGCCATAGCTCTCGTCAGTCGAATTGTCGGCACTCGAATCGTCCTCACTCGATGGCACACGGTTTAATCCCATAGCCCATCGCCATTCTGCTCGACGGTTTTTCCAATCCTGTTTAGCTTTTGCTCGCGCCTCACCAGCTATTGCCTGACGTTCTTCCTCCGCTTGAACCGCTAACAAGACTTGCATATCTTGCTCAAAGAGTTCTTCATCAGTCAACGCAAATGCATTGGGTTGGTTTTGTGGTGGATTGTTTAACGGTGGAAACAGAACTTCCAGTGGAGTATTTTGTGGTGGATTGTCATATGGGAATGCAGGAACAGATCTTGTGGTGGATTGTCATATGGGAATACGGAAACACTTTTTCGGGTGGGGTGTTGTAAACTAACTCGTTATCTGGTGAATTGTTGTGTGACATTGTTTCGTATGAATTGTTTGTGACTTCTATATGATTTGTGTGTGAATTGTTGGTGTATTGTGTGCCTCTGTGAATGGCTATTTATAGAACCGTTTTCTGAATTTGATATTTAAATATTAACCGCTCTATTTTTTTAATTTGGATTTTAAAGGTTTATCCGCCCATTTTTTATTTTTGAATTTGAAAGGTTTATCCCGCTCATTTTTTGAATTTGAATTTTAAAGGTTTATCCAGCTCATTTTCTAAATTTGAATTTCTAAACACCCCTATATAAAGCATACCATAACACACTATTTTGCACACACTTTACTTTCTAAACAAATTTACAATGGCTAATCGTTGGTCTGTTTAAGAAGAAAACTTGTTAGCCGACATGTGGCTAATCGTTCACGAATACAATGGCGAATCCGCTTTTTGGAATGAGGTTACAGAAAGGTTCAACAACCAATCTGACGGCCCTTTTCATAACAAACACCAGATAACGGGTAAGTGGGCAAGACTTACATGTGAATATCAAAAATTCAATGATATTTACTTGAATTTGCATCGTACAAGTGAGGTCAATGATCGTCTTCACAATGCAATGAACATTTTCAAAGAACGCTTTGGTGGGCTGGCTTCAAATATATTCACGTGTGGTTCATTTTGAGAAACAGCCCCATATGAAACAGATATAGGGAGTAACGGCTTTTGTATTTCCGTATCGTCTGTGTTTGTATTTCCGTATCGTTTGTGTTTGTACTTCCGTATCGTGAGTATTTGTATTTCTGTATCGTTTGTGTTTGTATTTTCGTATCGTGAGTATTTGAATAAAAGGCTTAACGGCTAGTTTCCTTTTACATTATCTAGTAATGGCTAGTTTCCCTTTACAGTATCTTCTAGCGGCTAGTTTTCCCTATAAATACCACTTAAACAACACTTCGTATTCTCACACAAACACAATGGCTAACGAACCATCTGATGTACAAAACAATATCCTTACCCGATTACGCAATGAACAAGAAAAAGAACTTAAGCTGATTAACAGTTTGCTAGGTGAGATTACTCGTTTTATACGACAGATGCATACTCGTGCTCCAGAGGTCGAAAGGTTGTGTGAGCTGCCTCAAGACCATCCAACTATCAGGGTCGGTCTAGAAACTCTATTAAGAAATGATGAAACAAATTTGCAACTTCAGGTCGCCTTAAAAATGGTTAGGGAACAAGTGTTGCAAGTGTGGGAGGAGAAGTCAGATCTCATCGACAATTACAAATCTATATAAATCGTATAGTTATTTTACGTTTCGTATGTTTTTATTTTCATGTATTGTATTTTTAATTTAATGAAATGAATTAACTTTTCAGGTTTCTTATACCTTAGTTGTTAAGGATAAAATGAAAGCTAGTGGTGGGGGTGATATGCAGTTGAGGAAAACCATCATTCAACACTACCATTCAGATGCTATGGGTAGGCACTCATGTACTACAGTAACTCTGCACAGACTAAAAACTATGTTCTATTGGAAGGGTATGCAAAAGATGGTCAAACAGTTTGTGAGAGAATGTGATGTTTATCAAAGAGAGAAACCTGATTTGGCAACCTATCCTGGACTCTTATAGCCCTTACCTATACCAGAAAAGATTTGGTCTTTAATTTCCATGGATTTTATTGAAAAACTGCCAAATTCACAAGGAAAGACAGTCATTTTGGTGGTGGTATATAGATTGACCAAACAAGCTCATTTCATTGCTATGTAGCATCCCTTTACTGCAAGTTTAGTGGCTCAATTGTTTCTTGATCATGTATAAAGGTTACATGGGCTGCCTGAGTCCATTGTAAGTGATAAAGATAAGGTTTTCCTAAGTCATTTATGGCAATCAATGTTCAAAACCCTTAAAATACAACTCAAAATGTCCACAGCCTATCACCCACAAACTAATGGACAGACAGAGATTATGAACAAATGTTTGGAATGTTATCCTAGGTGTATGACTGGTGAGAGGCCAAAGGAGTGGGTTGTTTGGCTACCTATG
>LBNU01025826.1:28750-51857 GCA_014162995.1 Artemisia annua | reverse complement strand
TCTGGATTCTTGTGTTCTTGTTGTTATAAGTGTTGTTTATGTGCTTGATTGTGTTCAATATTAGTGGTTAAACAGTTTAGATTCAATCTTGTGGTTTAAATCTTTCATTTGTTTTGAAAATCTCATTTTCACAATCTGTGAGGATTGTTTGGATTTGCTGAACTTATGGTATTCCAATGTTGGTATGTTGTTGTTTTTTGTTGTTTCATGTTCACTTAGGCAATATTAGTTCATACAAACCATAAAATCCAGTACTCATTTGAATAAAAGTCAAAATCACTCACAAATCCAATTTGTGAGTTAACTGTGTGGATGTATTGTTGTTTGATCATGAATTTTAGTGCATAAGTTGTTAGGATTGCTTAATCTAGTCTCATTATAGTCTAAAACTTCATTTTCAATCAGTAAATCAAGATCAAACTTTACATAAGTCAAACTCTGTTCATTATCTCAAAAGTCAAAAGTTCATGTATGCAGTTTTTGAATTAAATGAATAATTTTGTGTAGGCTTTAATACTTAAATTCATAACTTGTGCTTTTTAGGTTTTAATATTTGGTTGCTTATCTTTACATGTGATTTTTGTTGAATTTTTATTTGGCTTCTAAACTGCTTATTTCACTGCTTTGTTTGGACTGTTTTTCAAAAACTTGCCCTGTATCACAGATTTGGTACAATTTTCATAAGCTCCTACAAAGCTTAACACTTGGAATTATTCTGTGATATTTGGCATTTCTGTAGCCCTTCTGGGTAGTTGTTAGTGCATGTACTTGTTTTGGTTTTATCTGCTTATTGGATTGCTGAAATCATGCTTAATATTTTTTATCCAAAACACTCACTACACTGATCACTCAGTATAGTTGAGTCAAGTTCCCAAGCTCATCATAAGCTCAATTCTTGGGCTTAGCTTGTGAATCTTGGTTCTTTGAGAAGCCAAGTAACCAGATTTCAAGTTTCTAATCTTTTATTTCATTTCCAAGCTTGTTAAATAAGCCTGCAATAAGCAAGAACTTTGTCCCATTTTTAGTTTTCACTGTGAACTCAGTGAGTTCACAACTTTTTCAAAAGCTTCTCATAAGCTCACCAGTGGTCCCCACTTGGTGAGTTTTGGCTTTTTGGAATCCTTGCCACCCCAACTTGCTACTCCAGTGCTTATTTTGGGATTTTGAGCTTATTAAGTTAGCTTAATTTGCCCTTAAACTAGACTGCAAAGGGTGTTTAGTTGTGCAGTTTGAGCAATAAGTGCTTATTTGCTTGTTTCAAGCTTATTTGCTTATTCCAGTGCACCATCTTGTTCATATTTGCTTATTGTACTTATTTAATCTCATTTCAACTTTTGGTTTCCAGCTTTGAGCTTATTAGAAGCTTTTAGCATTTCTAATATCTTTTAAAAACTTCAAAAGCTTAACTGTTGTAGAAAAAGCTCTCCACAGAGCTTATTTTCAAGTTTGAAAAAGTTTTCCTTTTTAAAAGTTTGTTATTTTTCAGTGTTTATTAGTTTTGTAAAATAAAAAATCAAAAAAAAAATGTTTAGCAAAAAGGGGTGAGGCAGGCTCGAACCTGAGACCTCCCCCTTTTAGAGTGATAGAGGTGTACCTGGATACCAGTTGCCCTAAGGACTTTTCTCGTTATACCTTTGCAACCTTTTTTATTTAACACCCAAAAGGCCATTTTGCCTTATAAGCTGTTACAGCTTATTGTACTGCTTTATTTGGGGGCTTTTTGGAGTTTTTATATTTTTTATATTTTTCTGCACTTATTTTATACAATATATATTTTTCCCAGAATTTTTGCATTTTGTTTAGTATTTATTAAAAATCAAAATAGTTTATATAGTTTTAGTTTAAATAAATAAATTAAATAGTTTTTGTATTAAATAATTATCTAGGATAAGTTTTTATAATTTTTATAAGTTTTATAAGTTATTAGTAATCTGTAAAAAATTATTTTGCAAATTCCACTGTTCATCTAATAGCTTTTGTAATTTTATTTAATTAAATAGATAATTAATAAATAATTAGTAATTAATTAATAATAATTATATAAATAGTATAATAAATATATTTTCAGTTCTAAATTAAGTTTTATACATTTTTAGGCTTTTCTAAGTTTTTAGTTTATTTTCTAGAACATTGTCTCATTTTCTTTTTAGTTTATTACATTAATAATAATTAATAAATAGTTAATAATTAAATAATAGTAATTAAATAGTTGTAAAAATAGTTTTAATTTTCTAAATTTTATTTTAAGTTATCATAGACTTTTAGAAATTGAATTTGCAATTTTTTAGGATAATCTCCTATTTAGTTGTATATTTAATTTGTTTAAGTAATTAGAAATAGTTTTTAAATAATAATAATTACATAAATAATTAGATAAATAAGTTTTTTATCATTTTCTAAGTTATTTTACATTTTTAGAATTTCATTTTTCTTTTTCTAAGTTATTTTCTCATTTTAGATAATTTGTTTTTGTTTTAAATAATTATTATTAGTATTTACTTTTTAATATAAATAGTTAATCATCATTTTTTTTTTTAGTTTTCTATTTTTATTTTATTTAATTTGCATTTAAGTCGCTGTAATTTACAGATTTTAACTTTAGTTAAAGTGATCGATTTTGTTCATATATACCCCTTTTCTATTCGACATATTTTGATCTCGAAATTCGTTTTTATTCAGGATATCACATCTCTTTGGGACTTAAACGACCCGGGGAAACATTAAACTCCTCAGGATTTCATTGCATTGTGCTCTAGACTTTCAGGGTTTCTTTGTTACGGTTAGCCATTCACAAGTGGCTAGCTTGTGTGACAAACCTGTTGGTTCTGAGCCAATCACTATGGCTGAATTCTGGTACAACACCAATTTTCACTCAGCTATAAACACAACACCCTATGAGGCCGTCTATGGTCAAAAACCACCATTGCATTTTCCTTATGTACCTGGTGACAGTGTTGTGGAAGCAGTCGAAAGATCATTGCAGGCTAAAGAAAGGTTCACTACATATGCTTAATAGATTAAACCTTATATAGATTGAAGACATATTTGTATGAGTAGATGGTGATATTTTGATAAGCTTTATGAGTACATGCTTTTTCAAAACACATCTTTCTCTAATTTACCAATTTGCTCTTTTTCCATAATTCCACGACTATTTTATGTTTATCCTTTTATAAACCTTATATAGATTGAAGACATTGATGTTTAACTATCAATGCTTAGATTAAACCTTATATAGATTGAAGACATATTTGTATGAGTAGATGCGTAAAACTGTATGTGATCTATTTTTTCTCGTCTTTATACACTTGTTATGTGATCTATTTTTTCTCGACAAAATGTTCAACTTACTTTATAGGATTTCTTGATTTAGGTTGTGGATGTTCAAAAAATATTTGTATTTGAATATTCGAAAATTTGACCAGACATTATTAAAAACTTGGGTTCTATGAAATATCAATTTTGGAACCCATATAAAAGTTTTTCAAAAATTATAGATATTTGGATATTCGGATATATAAAAATGTTATCCGAAATTTCAGATTTCCGAATTAAAAAAAATTAGCTAAAATAATGGGTTTAACATAAAACCATAATCGCAAATTTTGGATATCCAAATTTGTGATCTAACTAGTTATTACCAAGTCCTTTGAATGGTATATATGAAAAAGTCCCTACTAGGGGTTTTGTTTTATTATATAAATAAAAGATTTATAAACATTTTGTCTGTAATTCATTACGTTACATCTAAATATGGTATCCAATTATCCATATCGATTTTACCGAAAACAAAAGTTGGACCATTTGGACAAATTGATTCGATCGATCGATATAATATATATATATATATATATATATATATATATATATATATATATATATATATGATGGATGATCTTGGATTAAATACATATATACATGATGGATATTTAATGACGATCGACGTTACAGCTATTTCATTTTATTCGTGAAGTAACATTCAGAAAGGTCGATATATCTATTTCACATAGTAATAGAGTTGTATGTATTGTGTCTATCCATTCGTCATTAACTCCGGTATGAAATCATTACCGGCACAATTTTTAAATCTTATACGAACGGCATTTTCATTGGTAACAACTAGATAGCAAGTAGGTGTAATTTTATTTAATTTTTCTTTTGCTTAAAAAGATTTGCGTCAATGACTAGTGAATACTAATATATGTCATTCAAATTTTGAAACAAAGGCGATCATTAGTCGAATACATTCTAGAACTTCTAATATTTAGAGCTGATATGAAACTTTGTAAATAAATTTTAGAGTAAACTACACCATTCGTCCTTGTAGTATGCGTTGACCGACAAGTTTCGTCCTTTGACCAAAAAAAGTGCACCGTCCATCCTTAACTACAAAACGTTATGTATTGTTAGTCCCTCACTCTAACTGGCATCACTAACGGTCGTTATACCTCATCCACTCGAGGGTATTTCAGTCTTTTCCCAACCATAAGGACCAACGGTGTAATTTACTCTTTTATTTATTTATTTAACTATTAATAAATAATAATTTTCATATGTTTAATATTTTTCGTCCGTTTATTTACGTTTTCATCAGATTTTTTACGTTTCGGGCTGATTTCTTACGTTTTTGTCTGATTTTTTACGTTTTCGTCAAATTCTTTACGTTTTCTTATGTTTTTTTACGTTTTCATCCGATATTATTTTACGTTTTCATCTGATTTTTTACGTTTCGTCCGATTTTTTACGTTTGCGTTTGATTTTTTACGTTTTTGTCTGACTTTTTATGTTTTCGTCAGATTTTTTACGTTTTCGTCTGTTTTTTTACGTTTTCGTCAGATTTTTTACGTTTTCCTCCGATCTTTTACATTTCGTCCGATTTTTACCTTTTTGTCAGTTTTTTTTTATATTTTCATCTACTTTTTACGTTTTTGTCAGATTTTTAACGTTTTCATCCGTTTTTTATGTTTTCATCCGACTTTTATGTTTTTGTCATATTTTTTATGTTTTCGTCTGATTTTTTTACGTTTTTTGTTAGATATTTTACGTATTCGTCTATTTTTATGTTTTTATCCGATTTTTTTACGTTTTTGTCATTTTTTTTTTACGTTTCCGTCAGTTCTTGCGTTCTCGTCATATTTATTTAACTATTAATAAATAACAAATTTCATACGGAAACGTAAAAAATCGTAAAAAAAGCTGACGAAAACGTAAAAAATATGACGAAAACGTAAAAAATCTGACGAAAACATAAAAAAATAGACAAAATCGCAAAACATCAAACGAAAAGATAAAAAATCGGACGAAAACGTAAAAAACGGACGAATACGTTAAAAATCAGACGAAGACATAAAAAATCAGTCGAAAACGTAAAAAAAAGACTGACGAAAACGTAAAAATCGGACGAAAATGTAAAAAAATAGAAGGAAAACGTAAAAAAATCTGACGAAAAAGTAAAAAATCGTACGAAAACGTAAAAAATCTGACAAAAACTTAAAAAGTCAGACAAAACGTAAAAAAGCAAACGAAAACGTAAAAAATCAGACGAAAACATAAAAAATCATCTGAAAACGTAAAAAATCTGATGAAAACGTAAATAAACGGTCAACGCATACCACAAGGACGAATGGTGTAGTTTACTCAGATTTATACAAACAAGTCAGACAAAAACGTAAAAAATCAAACGCAAACGTAAAAAATCGGACGAAACGTAAAAAATCAGACAAAAACGTAAAATAATATCGGAAGAAAACGTAAAAAAACAGAAGAAAACGTAAAGAATTTGACGAAAACGTAAAAAATCAGACAAAAACGTAAGAAATCAACCGAAAACATAAAAGATCTGATGAAAATGTAAATAAGCAGACGAAAAAGTATTAAAAGTATGAAAATTATTATTTATTAATAGTTAAATAAATAAATAAAAGAGTAAATTACACCGTTGGTCCTTATGGTTGGGAAAAGACTGAAATACCCTTCAGTGGATGAGGTATAACGACCGTTAGTGATGCCAGTTAGAGTGAGGGACTAACGATACATAACGTTTTGCAGTTAAGGATGGACGGTGCACTTTTTTTGGTCAAAGGACGAAACTTGTCGGTCAACGCATACCACAAGGACGAATGGTGTAGTTTGCTCTAAATTTTATGTTAAGCTCTCGAAGTACAAACTTAGAGACTACAAATGCACAACATTTTACATGGTTAGTACTAGTCGTATATGTACCTAACAAGCATCTAATTAGATGGCTTCAATGGATTGATTTAAAAGAAATTTAACTTTCTATCGACGATTGTTATAATATTTTTTTTATCGGCAACTAATAAAGATTTTAAAGCAACAAATTTCTTTCTAGCGTGTTTTCTGGTAGGTACAAGGGTTTAAAACTGACTCATAACCATAAAATATATTGCAAATATGTGAAATTATATTGCAAATATATTTGTTATGTGTTATTTTGTTTTGCATGTACAAGGGTTTGAAAACAAAGCAAAACGGTGATTTTCGGATGAGTCTCGACGACGTTCTCACGTTAATGAGATTCAAATGAAGTCGAAAAAATTCCCCGAGCACTCCATTGGAAAGAGCATAAAAAAACAAGTCCGGCGGTATTTTTCTCAAATTTTTATCCGGTCCATAACCCCCTTAAATTGACAGGTCAAATCTATTTTGAACCATTTTATTTAATACTAAACGAACCAGTTCAATTTAAGGGTTAAAAGGATTGTTAATGTGTATGATAATTGAAACCATGCCCAGCCTACCTGGTAATGCGTTTCATCCACAAACCAAATGTGTCGAGTTCGATTCCGAGCGGAGCCATTTGTGGGTATTACTACCCGTTGCCACGTGTCACCATCTGAGTGGTGCCATGTGGCGACCCGACCTGACATTCGACCCAACCCCGACCCGATGCCACGTGGCACCACTAAGGTGGTGACACGACAATAAGGACCAACGCTGCAATTTGGGCCTAACTACAAGAACGGTTTATGTAAATAACTTTAACTGACAATGAGGACTAACTTTGCAATTTGGTCGTAACCACAAAGTCGATTTATGTAAATAACTCTAACTGAAAACCTTAATCACCTTCTCAGTGTCAACATGGATTAGTAAGTTTAGACCCTAACTTAGTAAAAGAAAAAGTTAGATAGGATTAGTAAGTTTAGACCCTAACTTAGTAAAAGAAAAAAAGTTAGATACACAACTTAGGTGGTGTTTGTTTTTCATAAATAGGCTTTTAACAGCCTCTTAATCTGAACCGTTCAGACGCGGTCAGACATTTTGGTCGTTCAGACCATTTGTTTTTTTTCCCGTTCAGACGCGTTCAGAGACAGTAAGATCTTAATGGTTTAGACTTGAGAGTGGTGTCTGAATGACTCTTGTTGCCTCTTGCTGACACACACAAAAAAAAGAAAAAAAAAAGGGAAAAAAAAGAAAAAAAAAATAGTACAAGCAAGCAAATGTGGGGTTCAAACATGACTTTTTTTTTTTTCTGTTCAGATGCGGTCAGATTCAGACATTTACGTCTTAGATTTAGATTCAGATGTGTGGTTCAAATTCAGATTCAGAGCCTCTTAAAAAAAACACCACCTTAGTAAAAAGTGATAAACTAATTATCCTTTAAAAAAAAGGGTAAAATCAAAAATGATCCTTAACGTTCCACGAAATAGCAAAAAGGGACTGAGACAAAAAGTAGCGCAAAAAAGACCCCAACGTTACGCAAAAGTGCAAAATTACCACCGAGAGGCATTTTCCGTTAACTTTCCCGTTAAGTGCCACGTCCATGAGGGTAGTATCGTCATTTCACGGTCCTTTTTTTTATCTCCCGCCAACTTTCGGGGGACTATTTTTGCAAACAACGTAAACTACTTATGTAAAGCAACTACTCGATTAATTGTGAGTGCTTTTTCAGGGTACAATAAATCCCCAAAACCAACCGACCGTTGTGCAGATAATCAACCGTCAAACCCTAACATAAAAAAAACAAAAAAAAATCAAATCGCAACAACTAAACTCAGGTATGGCGAATAATGATAAGAATCATAAGGGAAAGTGTTTGTTGATGGGGGGGGAGGAATCATCCGAAATGTCGTGGGGCAAGGTTTTATTAAATGATGAAGTCTTTGAGGATGTTTTTGATGAATTTGGTGATAAAGTTATTGCCAAGTATGGTTCGTATGCAAACATAGGGAAGGAGATGATTGAAGAAATTCTTCAATGGATGTGGAACAGAAAGTTCAACAAACCCAATGTGGGTGCTAGCGGTGCCATATCTATTCCTATCATTGGAAGTGGTAGCGGTTGCTCGAATGAGGTAGTTGCATTTTCAAAAAGAGGGAGGGGAAGGCCGGTTGGGAGTGGCAAGAAGAAGAAGGAGAAAGAGGCTGGCAAGAAGAAGAAGGAGGGGAGTCCTAATCCGAGTACAGTTACAGAAAAAAGGAAGAGGGGAAGGCCTGTTGGGACTGGCAAGAAGAAGGAGGAGGATGGCAAGAAAAAGAAGGAGGCTGGCAAGAAGAAGAAGAAGGAGGAGAGTCCTAATCCGAGTACAGTTACTGAAAAAAGGAAGAGGGGAAGGCCCGTTGGGACTGGCAAGAAGAAGAAGGAGGATGGAAAGAAGAAGAAGGAGGGGACTCCTAATCCGAGTACAGTTACTGAAAAAAGGAAGAGGGGAAGGGCAAATGGGACTGGCAAGAAGAGGAAGGTGAAGGAAGAGCATACGGATCTTGGTATGTTAATGTAGTATACTTCATTTGTTTGCCTTTTTAAATTTGTTTATGTAGGCTGCTATGATATGTTTGATAGACTTTTATATGCATCCCCGTTGCTAGGTTTAGGATAAACAGAGTATTATGTTTTTAAGTATGCTGTTAGAATATCATAAGTGCGAGTGATTGGCATTACTAAAGTACTGCTATAGAGAGTGTTTGCCATTACTAAAGTATGCTGTTTGAATTTAAACGGTGGCAGGTTTCAATTTAAGTGATTATGATGATGAAATTGTGTTCAGAATGCACAATAATGAGTTCTTTGAATTTGCTCCTTTGAGATATGTACAAGGGAAGGTTTCTTCTATGTGTGCCTTTGTCCATGACAAACATATCTTTACCCTTGGTTTGGATGATATGTTATCACGCATTACGGGAGAAAAATGGGTTGTCTTCTTTTGTTTGCCTGGCAAATCATTAGAAGAAGGTTTGAAATTGATTCACACAGACAATGATGTGCATACAATGATCGAACTAGGTTGTCGGGCTGGTTTTGTAGACTTGTTTGTTGCTCACACAAAACAGATGTTATCTCAATACTATTTAAAAAACATTGATTCAGAGGGTGAAGGTGGGGAGGTTGTCGGATGGGTAGAAGAAGATGCTAGCTTGCGGTGCTCTAGTACATCAACTCCTTTTTGGACTAGCACTTCAAAACCTTATAGGAAAGTGGAAGATGTTGATGCTTCAAAACCTGAATCCGGGAAGCAAAAAAAGAGGGTGAAGAGGTCTATGGATAAGGGAAAAGGTAAGATGGTTGATGAGGCTGTGGAAGATGTTGATGCTTCAAAACCTGAATCCGGGAAGCAAAAAAAGAGGGTGAAGAGGTCTAAGGATAAGGGAAAAGGTAAGATGGTTGATGAGGCTGTTGTTGTTACCAGGAACAAACCGGCTGGTATTGTCATTAGAGACGGTTGTTCTTTGAATAACTCAGCAGGTGTTGGTTCAGTGAATGTGGAAGCAAGGGGTGGGGGTATTTTGAGGCCAAGAATCACTAATTGCGTACTGGGTCTACAGGCACCAAGATCAATGGGTAACAATGTGGTGTTATTTTGACTAGGTGAGTCTAATGAATTTTTTAGCAAATATTTTGGATACATTGCATTGCCTATTATAGTAAGCTGATTTCATTGCATATATTAACCGTACGTGCAGGTGTAGTTGATCACATGTTGGTTCATCCAGTAGAAGTTTTGAAGATTGACATATGGGTTCATGTATTGGGAATATGTAATGTAAACTAAAACACTTTAATTTGGTTGTATTTAGTAATGTAATTTGACTAATGTAACTTGAACTATTCTACCTCTGTTTCGAATACACCAAAAGGTGTGAGCAGGCACTGTGATGGGTTCATATGGGGTTAAATGTTTAGACAAGCTTCACTCCTATCAATACTCTGATTTGGGTTACATTTACTATGAATATTTTTCTGTTTGTTTTGTGGTTATGTTATTTGGTTCGATTAGTAGCATTTACAATTATGTGTTTTTGTATTGTATTATGGTTTCAATTATGTCAGTTTCACATTTGTGAATGTGTTTGTGATACGAATCGAACAATGTATATCAAGACAAACGGGATCAAACGACCCCTTCCATTCATAAACCATAGGGATACATTTACAACCTTAGGGGAAACCACAACCCCTAACTACATCATCACCTACATCTACCTAGCTTACGACACTACGACAGTGGCACTAAAATGAACAAAAGAAACCACAACTCCACAAGTGCCAAACCACCTACTACCTATATTCATCATACACAACAAAACAACCCACCCCCAGCCTCCAGCACCCAACCCCTTCACATGTAAGTTTGCCTCACANCAGTTAGGGGTTAGCGTTTTGTACGAAATGCTTGTTTGGAGACAAGCAACTAGCGTTAAACGCTCCGAATCAAAATGCTTCTTGCTACTGTTATCTTCGCCTAACATACCCTTCATCTCTTGATGGACTAACTAAGCAATAACTAGAAACACAATGATTGGGACCGGGTGCATTTCAGAAAATTCGGTTTTTTTTTTTACGAAAATTAGCACTACCGACCAAAATTCTATCAGGTCCCATGACACCTTCCGCCGCTGACTGAAAATGTCCAAGTTGTTTAAATCCTTAAACATATGCTTCTGGAGGATGTAAGAAAACTGGGGGATGCTTGAGGAACACTTTTTTTAGTTTATGTTATGTAGATAATGAAGAGATGTGTTATATTTTTATTTAGCATGTAAATGTATTTTCTTCGTTTCATAATATATGTTAAAGATTTGTGTTTATTAAAAGTCCACCCGTTTAACCTTTCTTCATCAAAACTCTTGGTTTTCTACGTTTGGCCATTTTAGGGGATAATTACCCGCTTTATAACTGTTTATAACATAGTCACAAGAAACGCTGACTCGGCCGCGTTTCGGATCGTTCGTACCCAAACGCGGTACGATCGCGACTCGGATCGCTCGGGATCGCGACCTGGATCGCTATATCCAGCGTTCCCAAACAACATCAATCGGCGTACCCAAGTCTATTGGTTCGACGTACCAAAATGGATCGGTACAGCGTACCAAAGTATAGCGGTACGACGTACCAAAGTGAACCGGTACTTGGGTATTTGCAATTATATGATGGGCTGAGATTACTTGTTTATTATTGGGCCTATTGGACTTTTTGGCTAGTCAAAAATTTGGATCAATAATAGACTTATCCGTAAATCTGAGTTGGGCTTGTGTATGGATTATTAAATTTAATAATAAAATTAAAATAAAATTAATAAAAGTTTGTAAATATTTATATAAAACATATATATACCTATTAAAACTTATATATGTATAAGTATAATATGGTACATTGTACCAAATTGGGTACATCGTACCAAATTATATGGTACATCGAACCGAAACGAACCGGAGCGTACCAAAATGAGCCTACCCCCCTTCGTACCAAATTTTAAGGACCTAGCGAACTGCGTTCCCGTTTCGCGTTCCCGTACCGGAGCGTACCACGTTCCATGTGACTATGGTTTATAAGCTTAAATGTACTATCCACAGTTATAAGTAGCTGCAAACACTTCACGAGTTTGTTACCTTTAGCAAAGCTTATTTTGAACATGTGGTGCTCATATTCTGTGAAAACAAGTTATTAGATTATGCAGTGAATAAGCTGGTCCAATGAAACTTACTGAAACAACTTAAATTAATTGATAACCCTTAGCAGGTTGGCTCTATCCGAACACTCAAAAATGATCATTGGCTGTATCAAAATACACCTTATTGCGTTATAAGTTTATTGGTGTTTTTTATGCTTATTGTTAAACCCTGAATAATCTAGCAATTTCCGATACAGATTGCGGAAATTTTATCTTGTATGTTTGCGTTTTATGTTTGAATATTATGAATCAAGCTATAATTTCTTTTAAGTTCTATATTTTATGAACTTGCAGAAAATAAGTTATGGTTTCAGCCTGAGTGCACTGGTAGTGGCTCAGACGGGCAAACGGGCCCCAGTCCTCGAGCATTTCATATTGCTATTGCAATCGATTGCCATATGTTTGTTTTTGGTGGGAGACTAGGTAGCAAAAGATTGGGAGACTTTTGGGTCTTAGATACTGGTACCGTGTTTTAACCTTTGAACTTTCTACTCACTATTATAAATTGAATTTTCTTGATGGATGTTGCGTTAAATTATATATTTCAGATATATGGCAATGGTCGGAACTTACAAGTTTTGGTGATTTGCCTTCACCAAGAGACTTTGCAGCTGCTTCTGCTGTTGGAAACCATAAAATAGTAATGTCAGAAATGCTTCATATGATTATTACTCTACTTGCTTAATGGTTTTTGCCACATAATAGTGTTAACGTGACTTAAATGTTGCTTACTGTAGGTATGGTGGATGGGATGGTAAAAAATGGTTATCTGATGTATTTGTCTTGGATACAAGTAAAGTTTTTGCCTTGGAAATTTAATTGTTTTTTTTATCGGTTCGTGCTATTAATATGTTGATTATTTTAACACATTAAGATATATATATTTTATTCTTTCTAAACAGTGTCATTGGAGTGGACAGAGTTAGCAGTTTCGGGAACATTGCCACCGCCAAGGTGTGGCCATACAGCCACTATGGTTGAGAAACGATTGCTTGTATATGGCGGCAGAGGTGAGATATGTCTTATGATTTTTCATTCTTTTAAGCTACGCAAAACATAATTATGCACTACCATGTCCCAACTGAAGTTCATCAGTTCCAGCTTTTAACAACCTTGATGCCCGTCAGCATGCATTTTTTTCTTGTTTAGTGACCAAATTTGTTTGTAGACTTCATGGCCGTTTGTGAAAATAACAATTATGCCATTCTTGAATTTTTGTCATCTTTTCCAACTCGGGAACTTGAATACAAATGCGAAAAATTGGAAAAAATAAACTATTGTCCTTTGCATTATTAAATATTGATGGTTGAAACACATAGGAACGATCTCAATGGCTATGTTATTCCTCTTCTGTGCTGATCTAGTTTTATCTCAAACTACTTATATAATCTGTGATTTTCTTCATGGACTTGTGAACCACAATCAGCATCTACCAGTCTAATTCATCTAATGGATTTAGAAATTGATTGATTAGATGAATATATGCATCTCATCCTCTTCTCGATGCTTGGTGCTCATATCTTCAAAATTTATCTCCTTAAGTTAAAAAATATTTGAATCAATATGAGTGTATCATAGGACCGTGTTTTTTATTTGCTTTCTAGTTTCTAGCGAAAAAAGAAATCACAAAATCCATAACTCTACTTAACAACAGATGTTATGTGATTCTGTATTGTATGACCTTAAATGCAATCTCCATGTATCTGTTATTCTATTACCTTATTTATTGGATTGTGGTTCTGTTAATCTTGTCAGGAGGTGGAGGGCCGATAATGAGTGATTTATGGGCATTGAAGGGTCTCATTGAGGAAGGTATTGCCATATGTGTCTTCTTACGACTTAACTTTTATCTCTGCTTCAAAAGCTTCTAGTTTTATATAGCAAAAGGATTGAATAACTTCTGTCTGCAACTCCTATCACATTTATGCCTAATATATATTAGGCATGGATGCATCAGATAACATTTAGAAATCAATCAAGAATTACACTTATCTTAATTTTTTGTATTCTGAAAACTTTGCATTTCTTTTACTTATATTCTTTAGTTATTTTACATATTTGTGCATAGTCTATGTTTGTACTAGGCTCAAGTATAAGTTTACTAATTCTAAGTGCTTTTAAGTATAATGAGGTTTCTAAAGCATAACAATGCTTATAAGCTAACATAGGTTCTCTTTGAATGGCTTGTGCAAGGAAGATAATGAATCTCCCGGATGGACCCTACTGAAGCTCCCTGGCCAAGCTCCTTCTGCCCGCTGTGGTCATACTGTTACTTCTGGAGGCCACTCTGTTAGTTCCGTTCTTTTCATCCAGTCCAGTTGTGTTTTCATTTTTTTTTCCTAATTATTCGATAGACAATCATACCTTGGTAGTATACATGACCTGAATAAGTATGCCAAACGGAAAGAATTTTGTATTTAGAAGTAATGTAGGATAAGAAACAAATTGATGTGCTACTTCATTGGTAGTGAAATGATCTGTAAGGAGAAACAAGATAAAATTGTTTGGAAGGTTGAATATATTTAGGGGTGAAATTTTAAAATTACCTAATGCTTGAATAATATGTAATAGGACGAAGGATTGATGGAAGTTAAGAAATTGTCAAGTTACACGAAGAAGCTTTTCTTCTGATAAGAATGACCAAGAGTCTAGGCCCTAAGGATGCTTTTGGAACTCGCTTGTTTAAGAAAGATGCCAAGTTAACAGTGATTGTATTTATTACTCATCTTCACGTATAGATCAGGGTTCACAAGACTCTGTCCTTTGTCTTTATTTAAAGGGTAGGATTTGTCAAGTCAACTGTTTGCAAGTTTAGACTTTAGAGTACTAATGGACCAATTAACATGTTTCCTATGTCTGTGTCTTGTATAGTTGTATTCACACATTGTTTCTTGTGCTCCTCTGGTGAGAACATGTTAAACCAAAATCTTTCTAACAAATTATATATATTTTCCAGCTTCTCATGTTTGGAGGCCATGGAACTGGTGGTTGGCTGAGTCGTTATGATGTTTATTACAACGACTGTGTTGTTTTAGACAGAGGTGAGTGACATTCACGTAACATGTATAACATAAATTTCATGTATCTGGCATTTCATTTTCCTTAAAGCACTTGTTTCTGTGGGGTTATTGTTTTTATTATCAGTGTCTGTGCAGTGGAAACGTCTTGCAACTAACTCTGAAGCTCCTTCTGCTCGTGCTTACCACTCCATGACAAGTATCGGGTCACGCTATCTGTTATTTGGTGGCTTTGATGGGAAAGTGACATATGGTGATTTATGGTGGTTAGTTCCAGAAGGTAAATATTCTCTGTGACGTTTTAATTATGCAGTCCTCATTGTTTTTAACTTGGAAGGTTGCAAATGTCTTTGATGATCATTTGAGGCATTATTTAGACTAAAGTGGAATGTTTAAATCATGTAATTGACGGGTTTTATTGCATGAAATACCAAGGTACTTTCCATTGTCGTGTTCTACCCATTATACTGTTTTTGTACATCTCATGAAAAGACGGTTTTATACTTTTATGTCCTATTTGGGTGATTTTATAATCCATATATGTGACATTTTTATTTTAAACTTGGTATCATATAGAAATCTAACCTTTTTATACATCAATTGTAACATTTGTATGGAAAAAATATTACTCCGTATTTCTGAAACCTGGTTTTTAAGGGTTTCTTGGCTACTAAATGACTCAAACGGGACAAGAAATCATCTTTTAACGATTCGGGTGTACAAAAAGAGGTATAATGACTAAAACTCTAAAAGTGGACAAATGAAAAAGTGCATTGGTGTTTTATGTGTATTGGTTGCAGAAGTCTAAGTTTTGAGGACCGGTTTTTCATTTCGAATTGTTAAAATGGTTCAAGTATTTTATCGATCTACTTTAATTTTTGTCAAAAAGCTAAGCTGAGATGGCTTTCATTCTTAAACTCTCAGATGATCCTATCTCAAAGAGATTGTCTACATCTCCTTCAAAAGTAATTGATGAAAGCCAGAATGCATCCGAGGCTAGTGGCTTACGATCTGAAACCAAGGTATTAGTATGTTAAATTGGTGTACTCCCTTCTAATTCCTGCTTAGTAAAACATGCTTATTTGGCTAGTAAATCATAAAATATATTTGGGTTAGGAGGTTAAAACATACTTTTGCAATGAAACACGAGTATCATGTAAATCACATTGGGACTTCAATCCCACATTAACGCGAACATTATTTGTGTTTTCGGACTACAGTTTGTTGGCAATGAAACACATGCAATTAGATGATATTGGCCGCTGCATAATCCTAAAAAAATTTAAACACATGCTGTGGTTCCATCTAATTGCGAGTCCTCAGTTACGGTTTTATGATGCAACTGAAGATGCATAAAAGACCAAGACTTTGTTTATTCAATGTTTTTGTCCGTAAACTTTTTTAGTTATTTTTCAAACATATATAGTATTTCACGTAACATTTTATCTTAATAATAACAACGATAGCAGAATTTTGATGTAAAGAAAAAGAAATTTGCCAACTCATCAAAAAAATTGATCAAATGGTTATAAGTAACAAATATATATGTATGGAACTTTGAACAAGACAAAAAGTTTAAGGGGAGAAAACAATGAGAAGAAAAAGTTAGGAATAAAAACCATTGGCTAGTGTTATTGGTTTAAACCGACAAATGAATGGAAGTTTGAGGATTAAACCATTATCCAACAATAAGGTCTAAACGCTGTCTAATTTTTGTTCATGGAATTTATATTTTATCTGGCACTAGCATATCACCCTAGCATCATGTAGCTATGTTGACTTCCATGAGCAGTATTAAGTTTGTCGTTCCACATTGCTTTCAGGAAAACCACATGGACGGTTCGGCCATCTCAGAGCTGACAAAAAAGTTAAATATATCCATTTCATTTTCTGGTGACGATCTTCAAATTATTCCTGAATCAGAAGATAAAGAATTTCTTGAACTAGCATCAAGGATAACTGGAAACAGCACACTGAGCAATAAAAAGGTCAGTTATGTTGGCAACTTTTTTTACTTGTCCTTTATTCTATGCCTAGAACTTTAGCTTATGGAATCTGACTATGTGATTAAATCAGGCTGCTCAAGCACTACGTGAGCATTGGCGGAACTCTAATCCAAGATCAATAGCTTTGAAGGAGATTGGTGTGCTACTACGTGACTACCAACGTCTGATTAGTCGTCATCACTTGTAAGGATACTATATTAATACCGTCTGACCAAATTAGCGGATGAAGTTATACTAGAACTTGGAACAATAGTTGGACAATCACTAAATCAAGCTTGGATACTTAGAATCTGTTATATGCATTATGATATAGCTCAACGTTTTCATTGAGTTCTGCCCGTTGTTAGCTTTGAATTAAGTTGTGATTGAAATTCCAAAACCCGACTCATTTGAATAGGCATCAGAAAAAGAAATATGATTGTCCATATATACTTCTTTAAAGCTTAGGTGATTGAAAATGTTGCTCACTGATGTAGTTGTCTATACCTGTACTTCTAAAGATTTTTGAAACCTCTAAATTTGTTTCTAATTCTTGTTCAATTGTTACTCAATGATCTAATTGTGTATCAGATAACAACACATTCCCCTATTTTACTACTGATGAAAAAGAAATTTTCAACTATCTAAGTTTATTTTGGAACTATTTTAAAGTATGCGGTGATTAATAATATGATAGCTGCTTTGCTCTCCACTTATATTGATTATAAGTGAACCTTTACTATGGCAGAGCAAACGCTGGATCTCATTTAAAGTCGGCAGAATGTGGCTTCACAGAGAAAGACACCTATCGATTTTATCATATTACAAATGCTTCAGAGGTAAATGAATGGATGTCCAACTCACAGATCATATTATTATATACAACTCATTTGTTGCTACTCTTCTGAAGCCTCGTTTAATAAAGTACTAACTTTCTACTTGACACATCTCTCGCGTTTAAGATGCACACATGAGATATGTAATTCACTTACCAGTTTAAGGCCTGGTCTTATTCAAAGCACACTAACCGGCTATGTCAAGCCTTATAATGAAAACGTCACGATTATGTAGAATTTAAGAATGAAATCGTGTAGGAACATACACATATAAATGTCACTATTTAGTTGTTTATTAAATTACTAAAACAGAAAAAGTAGTGATATTCAGATATAAATTTGGACCGAGCCAGGATTGGGCCAAAATTTTAGGTCTTTGAACATCCAGGGCCATCAGATTCTTTGGCTATAGCTTAATAGTTCTTTTCATTATTACTATGTATATAGATTTTGAACTTTTTCCTCGTTCTTGCAATCTCTTAACTTAATCTCCATTCAACTTTCAGTTGCGTATGAGCGATATCCCCACTCTATTGACGGAGTACAAACAGCTTCCATTGGATTAGTGAAATCAAGAGATTTGTATAGAAGAATCTTGCAAACTATAATGGAATGTATGAGGTATGCATGCAATTATTTTATGAAAAATAATCTTAAATTGCAAAATATATAAATGAATCATTAATGAAAAGCACAAGAAACACACAACTCATCATAACATGGAGGCTTTACAAAGTTCACTTATTAAACATGTAGAAGATAAATGGGTAAGTCAATCCGGATCAGTTGCAACACATAGACAATCACTAATCAGGATGAAGGATCTATGTTCTTGCTGAGTTCCTCTAGCTTTTTCATCCTCACGTTCTCACTTTCTTTTACCAACTGAAGAAACATGTCAAAGAGAACAACAAATAGTGAAATGACTTGAAATATAGACAAAAGGTTCATGATAAATCGTTGAAACTAGAGGTCATAGCTTTTGATCCATTTAACTATGAATGGGTCGATCTGGGTTATTTTTTCTTGTCTCAAATGGGTCGAACGTGTTGATATTCATTCCGTGTCGAATTTTGAAGCATGTGCTGCGTAAATCATTTTTCAATTATATCGTAACAATATTGTTTTTTTTAACCTAACACATTAATTTTTATTTTTAAAAACTGAACAACAAAGTGTTTGCGGGTCTAACTGACCCAGCTCAACTTGTTTTCACCCGTTACCTAACCTGCCCATCTCGCCATGCTTAATTATAGATGAACAAAATGGTTATAGAAATTTGCTAATATTTACCTCCATCAATCTGGCAGTTAGTTGATTCTTTTCATTGTTCTTTTGGTGGAAAGCTTCCAACACTTCTTTATACTCTTTTTCCTGTTATTCAGGTTATATGTTGAAATCTATTTTACTGCAGTAAAGATGTACCAGAGGAAGGTGGGCATGCGGAGGACTGTACCTTCTTCTGGCAGCTTTGTCCGATTGATTTCACCTCACGGTTTGCCACATCTATCTTCTTTCTCACAGTTGCTATTTCTTTCCTCATAGGATCTGTTAAAACTTCAAGCTCCTGATATGTTGTTGTATACGGATAGAATAAGTAATCTTTAGATAATCAAAATGTTTCATGCTTTCATCTGTGTGATTAAGTAGACACTTTTGAGTTCTAAATTATCTTAATTCGTGTGAGTTTCATAAAGTAATATTATACTCCTTATAAAAACGAGGTTGGTTTGAAGAATTATTGTAAATGTTGGCGCAGGCAGATTTGTCCAACATCTATCTTGCAAAATCTACCGTTTAACTTCCAATTTTTCAAAAATGAATGTTTTTTGCTAAGAAAAATAAGTGACTTTTGTATATGGTTTTGTGGGCTTACTTCCCAAACTTGAGCCAGACGTCGAGTTTCTTCTTCTGCCCGGCCTAGTTTCATCTCGACCTTTTCCTTGACCATCATCTTCCTCTTCTCAATCTCTTCTTCTCTAGCCTGGTACGATGCGAATGCCAACTTTGAAGCCTGATCCTCGTCATTTTCATCGAATGATATACTACTTCCCATAGTTGCTAAATTCTTCATTTTCTTGAGCTTCAATGTTTGTTGCATTCTCCAACTTCCACTCCCTTTTGTACCCTTTATTGCTTTTGCTTTAAAACTCCCTCTCTCATCTTGCATTTAAAGCAAACCATCCTCAAAAGAAGCAAGTTTGTTAGATAAAAACCATAGCATGGTATAGTTGCCATACTCTATTGGTCAATGGGTATTAAAACCTACAATAACCTGTTTTCTACATTCATTTAGTAACAATTAAGTCACTAGTCACGACAGTGCATAGAGTTCCCAAATATATGTTTCCATCACCAGTGTGATGCATCTTTGCTCGTGTTTTAATGGATTGAGAATAGCAAGTCGGTTTCGTCATAAATGATTAACTTCACAAATTGTCATAAGTCTGCACCTAGATGTGGCAATTTTGAACTGCTTATACATCTCTATAGCCAAAAGCGAAAACAAATAAGATTACCTATAAAGGAAACGGTTCAAATGCTAAAGCATTTCATTATCACAAAAACGTTCTTAATTATTATATTTAAGTCTCATTCTTATAGGTATCTGTTTGTAATGCTATACATTCCTATTATATTCTCCTAATTAACCTCATACTGCATATACATTGTGACATGTGTAATAACTATTTTTCTCTTTTGATCTCCTTTGTTTTAGCATTTGCCATATGATCCTAGAGTTAGGAGGATAAGTAGAAACCTATTAAGATTTAGCAGAATATACTAAAAACTTTAGTAATTCTTTGTTGTAACCCACCCAATTTTGTTATTCCTGTTTGTATCCATCTGTCACATCCACTTAATAAGCCCATTTATTCTGTCCAATAATGTTTCATTTTGGTTTTTGGAGAACTATTGCTTGAAGCATGAGCAAGTTTGTTGACCTCCACTATGCTGTTATTTCTTTAATAAATCTCTGTAATTTTGCTTGATATTGGATCTCTTCTACTTGATAAAACATGCAACATTCTATTTGATTGATAGTTGTTCAAAAAACATTTGATCAAATGAAAGAATATACATAACCAAAAGATAAAGGTACTTGTTATAAACCATGGTTTAAGAATATATTTGGCAAAATTAGCTCTAGCTTTAGCTCTTTTTGTATTAAAAAAAAAAAAATACTTAAAAAAAAATAAAAAAAAAAAATATATCCGAAAGCTCTGCCTTGTGGTAAACTCTAAAACTAATTTTTGAAAAGACTACAAATATTCATTTTCTTGGCATCTTTGTTTATACATTTGATAACAGATGACTAAACACTGAAGAACACATGCTCTTCGTTGATACTAGCCGTTGACCATTAGTACGCCGTCAAATGCTAAAAAAAAAAAGTTTCTAAAGTTTTATTGAAAAATTAATGGTAACATCGAGAGTAGGGATGGCAAAAGCACCCGAAACCGACGGGAAAAACCGAAACCCGAACCGGTTGGGTCGGGTTCGGGGACGGGTTGGCGGGTTTGGATGCGGGTTTGGGTATTGATATATTTTTTTTGGCGGGTACGGGTTTGGGTACGGGTTCTGGTAATACCCGTTCGATTACCCGTACCCGTACCCGTATCCGTTTACCCGAATCTATACCCGCTTTATTGATATTATAATTAACTAGAATATATATACATTATATATAATTTCTTCTATTATATTTTTTTGTATACATATTTCTATTACATAAAATATTTTATTATGTACATAAATTATTCAAAAGCCTTAAATCGTTTGATACGATATTTATTTTCTTTAACATAACCTTCACAAATTGTCATAAGTCTGCACCTAGATGTGGCAATTTTGAACTGCTTATACATCTCTATAGCCAAAAGCGAAAACAAATAAGATTACCTATAAAGGAAACGGTTCAAATGCTAAAGCATTTCATTATCACATAAACGTTCTTAATTATTATATTTAAGTCTCATTCTTATAGGTATCTGTTTGTAATGCTATACATTCCTATTATATTCTCCTAATTAACCTCATACTGCATATACATTGTGACATGTGTAATAACTATTTTTCTCTTTTGATCTCCTTTGTTTTAGCATTTGTCATATGATCCTAGAGTTAGGAGGATAAGTAGAAACATCTATTAAGATTTAGCAGAATATACTAAAAACTTTTAATTCTTTGTTGTAACCCACCCAATTTTGTTATTCCTGTTTGTATCCATCTGTCACATCCACTTAATAAGCCCATTTGTTCCGTCCAATAATGTTTCATTTTGGTTTTTGGAGAACTATTGCTTGAAGCATGAGCAAGTTTGTTGACCTCCACTATGCTGTTATTTCTTTAATAAATCTCTCTAATTTTGCTTGATATTGGATCTCTTCTACTTGATAAAACATGCAACATTCTATTTGATTGATAGTTGTTCAAAAAACATTTGATCAAATGAAAGAATATACATAACCAAAAGATAAAGGTACTTGTTATAAACCATGGTTTAAGATTATATTTGGCAAAATTAGCTCTAGCTTTAGCTCTTTTTGTATTAAAAAAAAAACATACTTAAAAAAAATAAAAAAAGATATATCCGAAAGCTCTGCCTTGTGGTAAACTCTAAAACTAATTTTTGAAAAGACTAAAAATATTCATTTTCTTGGCATCTTTGTTTATACATTTGATAACAGATGACTAAACACTGAATAACACATGCTCTTCGTTGATACTAGCCGTTGACCAATAGTACGCCGTCAAATGCTAAAAAAAAAAGTTTCTAAGGTTTTATTGAAAAACTAATGGTAACATCGAGAGGTCTAAACATATATACTCAGTAACTTCGATAATTTTTTATGTCAACATGCTATGTCTAAAATCAGTAAATTTGATTCGAATCAAACCCATTGATTTTCCCGTGAATCATATAAGTCAGTAATGTTTTAGTTTGTGATTCTTGGTCCGAGAGTGGTGGACTAGTGGAGAAGCCATAAATCTATCAAAAGGTATGCATTTTATTTTAATAAAACGACTAGTGGTGTGCATTTTGGGTTAAGATCGATCAGTTTGAGAGAAATACTCCTAAAATCACTACAAGAGATAATATACTTATTAACGGGGTTCTCGGATGGATGTGGTGGAAGGGCTAAATTGTTCATGCTTTTCAGGGTATTAGCTGCTCTAGGTTCTTGATGATGCATGTACATTTAATGCGTCCAATTCATAGATATTGTATGTAGTAAGTTTTAGAGTGTCTGTCTGAGGATCGGCATTGATTTATGTAAGAAACAATTGTGATTTTAAGCCAAATCTAGGTTAGTTGTATGTGATCTTTTTATAGGTCCAGATCTCCTCTCTCTC
>LBNU01025826.1:3387-28607 GCA_014162995.1 Artemisia annua | reverse complement strand
AAAAATAATAATATATATTAGGGTGTTTTCCTTTATTTTTTCGGTGGATTTTAGTGTGACTTAATATTAATACCGCCATTTTGTCCATATAATATTCAATTGGGGATAACCGAAACCCGCGGGAAAACCCGAAAAACCGATGGATAATATTAATCGGGTACCCAGTGGGTAATGGGGCGGATACGGGTTTAGATATTATAAACGAGTACAGGTACGGGTACACTAAAACCCGCCCCGAACCCGACCCGTTGCCATCCCTAATCGAGAGGTCTAAACATATATACTCAGTAACTTCGATAATTTTTTATGTCAACATGCTATGTCTAAAATCAGTAAATTTGATTCGAATCAAACCCATTGATTTTCCCGTGAATCATATAAGTCAGTAATGTTTTAGTTTGTGATTCTTGGTCCGAGAGTGGTGGACTAGTGGAGAAGCCATAAATCTATCAAAAGGTATGCATTTTATTTTAATAAAACGACTAGTGGTGTGCATTTTGTGTTAGCATCTTAAAAATCTTAAAAAAGAAAACATTATCGATGGTGCCGTAAGGGTATGCAATTACATACTCTCTGTCTTAAGTACATACTCTCTGTCTTAAGTACGTTCGCTCTGTCTGAGATCGGCATTGATTTTATTGAACAATTGTGATTTTAAGCCACAATCATTTTAAGTTTGTGATTTTTGGTCCCAGTGACTTATTATATTCATGTATTATTGGAAAATATTATAGAATCCTTTTTCTTTGAACAAAACTATATTTAAGATCACAGATTCACACAAGTATTCATGCAAATTAGCCATCGAACACGACACCGTCGATTGAAAAACGAATGAGGCACATGAAAAATCTCGTTTGATCGATAACAAGTAATCAAGCCATTATTTATTTGGTAAAATTTTGATCCGTTTTTGTTTGACACACTTGTGCTTTCAAGCATTGTTAATTTGTTATATCCTTTTGTAACTTTTTCTTTCGTTATTCTGCTACCTACTTAAAAACATGACATGTTGAAATCCATTTACTCACTTTTATCATCTCGGATCATTTTGACACATAAAACAGCTATAACAAGATGGTAAGTAAGAGAAAAAGATGAGAAGAAATATCATTTTCCCTGTCATTAATGTTATAAAACAACACGTTTATTCTAGATTTATTCAAATAATTATCGTATTACCGGTTTAATCATTCTCCAAACTATAAAGTGGTTTAATGATATGATGTATTTAGATGAACATTTTGGAATGGTTAAGAAAAATTTAGGAAACAACCACAAAGATATCATGATACGCCTCGGCCCGAGCCCATGGCTGTCTTAGGGTTTTACCCTATTTTGTCTTATAAATACTCTTGTAACCCGTTATTATAATCAATCAATCAAAGTTTAAGATAAACAAATCTCTAGTTATTCTCTCTATTTTCTTAAGGAGCTCGCACACGCTAAAAGTGGTGCTTTATCCCGATACAACCCATAACCGGGTCGTATCAATTGGTGCTCTCGTTGAGAGGGTTTTTGATTAGGGTTCCAAATAAACAAAAAAAAAAAAAAAAAAAAAAAAAAAGTTCATCGATCACTATTCACGGTACTGTTCATCGATCACTATTCACGTGTACTGTTCATCGCGGTTACTATTCATAATTCTTTTTTTGAATTATTAATCGCTTGAGTATTATTCATGGCATCAGGCGGCAACGATCAGGACGCGGAATACGCACTTTCTAAGCTCTTGCATATGGGTACGGTGACCGAATATGAGAGTGAGTTTATGGTACTTGCANTAATTTTTTTTTTGAATTATTAATCGCTTAAGTATTATTCATGGCATCAGGCGGCAACGATCAGGACGCGGAATACGCACTTTCTAAGCTCTTGCATATGGGTACGGTGACCGGATATGAGAGTGAGTTTATGGTACTTGCAAATCGAGTAAGAGGGATCTGTGAATCTTTACTTACATCGTTTTATATCTCCGGCTTAAACTAAAGTTACAAATAGAACTGTTGAGGGCAAGGCCTACAACTTTAGGAGAAGCCTTTTCCTTAGCCCATATAGTCGAGGCTCGTTTTGAGGCAATTGATGAGAAGGAGAAAGAGCATATAATTGAAAAGAAATCAGATAACATTCCATCATTACAAAGTGAATTCGCTTCACCTGAGATTAAAAGGTCGTTAGATTCTGATGAATATATTGGTGTTGATGTGGTTAATAACGCGATAAATGGTGTTTTCGATATTGGTGAGAGTAATGAAGTTAATAGCGAGTTTGAAGAATTTTGCAGAAAATAAGAAAAGTATGGAAGAGATTGTTGGGAGTGGTGGTGAATTTGATAGTCGTTTGGATGAAATAAATTTGAATTTAAGCGAGGAATTAGCGGATTCTCAATCGGCATATTCTTCGTATCACTTTGAGGGCAAGGTGATTTTTGAAGGAGTGGGGAGTGTTATGGCATTGGTAGCGGAAGACGGGAGAATGGTGTTGTGCTATGTCCAAGGCAAAGGAATACGAAAGAAGAAAAAGGCGAAGGTTGCAATTCAAAGAAGATTATGGGATCCTGGATTACGCCAATGTTGAAGGAGGACGGACTGCCCAAACTACTCAAGATGTCCAAACGTATGGCATAAAGATTATGTCATATAATCTATCTTTATTTACGTGTCTCTTTTGTTTATGACTGTTTTCATGTTTATTTAGGATAGTCAATTAAGAATGTTTTAAGACAACACCTTGAGAGCAAGGTGGTTTTGAAGGAGTGAAGAATGATACGCCTGGGCCCGAGCCCATGGCTTATTTAGGTCTTAGGGTTTTACCCTATTTTGTCTTATAAATACTCTTGTAACCCGTTATTATAATCAATCAATCAAAGTTTAAGATAAAAAAAACCTCTAGTTATTCTCTCTATTTTCTTAAGGAGCTCGCACACGCTAAAAGTGGTGCCTTATACCGATACAACCCCTAACCAGGTCGTATCATATCAATTAAATCGCGTACATCAACACTAATAAAAACCTGAAAAATTGGTTATGTTCTGTTTTTTTGTTTTTTTTAAGTAAAATTTCCATATTTTTCTTGCTTGACTTTTATTTTGTTGCTGTTATCTTTGTGAATCACTGGATCGTGGGAGTAATTGATTCACGATTTTGGCCTTTTGGAGAAGCCATCGGAGATCCACATATTAATCTTTTTAGATGGGCCCAAATGTATTTCTAAATAGTTAACAAAGTCAAACAATGTGACCATAGTTTTTTTTGGCTTACCATTGTGAGGTTAGGAATCTTTCACATGTTAATTCACATAATTGCTATTTGCTAATAGTTATATTGACTTAAACTATTAGTATCTAACATTAAAAAATCCAAATAAATCATAGAGTTAATTACTTTAATGCTTTTTGTGGTTTGTCGGGTATAACGAATTTCATCCATAAACAGTTTTTTCACGGATCTTGTCTCTATGATTTAGACCCGTCACTGGTTTAGTCCTTTGACCACTAGTTCTGTTAGTTTGACCGTGAAGTGCAACCCAAAACTAATGAAATGACAAAATTACTGTCATCTTCTTTTCTTTAAATTTATTAAAGATTATTACATAAATGGTCACAATGGTTTGCTGGTTTTGCAGATTTAGTCACTAAACTTGTTTTTCACCGGGTCCAGTCATTAAAGTTTCAAATGGTTACAGATATAGTCTAATTTTGGCAAACCCCAGTGACCATAAATGTAATTTTGGTAAACCTGACCATTCATGTAACGAATTTGGACTGGATCCGTAACCATTTGAAACATCAGTCACTAGAGCCGATGAAAAAAAATCATTGACTAAATCTTCAAAACCAGCAAACCATAATGACCATTTATGTAATTAACTCTTTATTCAATTTATAATTATTTTTATTTAACAAAAACAATATGACAAAACAAAAGTAAGTTTGTCTAATCCAATCCAAGATGTACCAAAATTTTATAAGAAAAATATTGGCACATTTTTTACTACTAGTTATAAGTCCCGTGCACGCACGGGGTTTACACATAAATCAAATTTATTTTAAAATTTTAGGTTACTATATAGACATATAAGAATTTACCTGTGAAAATTGTGATATAAGTACAACTAATAAATATCCATGATTTTGTCATTATGTATTAATATCTATTAATATTTTGTACAAAACTTTATTGGATGAAAGATTTAACATTTTTTCTTTTTTTAGCTAACATGGATGTTGAGGTTGAGGTGGTTGTTGTTGTTGTTGTTTAGAAGCACTTAATGAGCGTTGATGCAGTTAAAATATACTCCGTAAAGTTTTTTAAAAATGTTTTTCCGGATATCCGTATATAAACTTTAAATAATAATTACATGAGTCGTTGTTATAAGTACAATCGCGTATATTTGTTATCATGTTGTAAAAAATGTGCGAGTTTATTAGCACGAGCGCTGTCGTTGTTATAAGTTAAAATATATTCGTATATAAACTTTTATTTAGCTGACATAGATGTTGTGGTTGATGTTGTTGTTTAACTTTTAACAATTAGTATCATGTTGTACGAAATGTGCGAGTTTAGTAGCACATAATGAGCTGATGAAGTTAAAATATACTCCGTAAAGTTTTTTAAAAATGTTTTCAGGATATCCGTATATAAACTTTAAATAATAATTACATGAATCGTTATAAGTACAATCGCGTATATTTATTTTCATATCACAGTAACTCGTAATTAAAATTTGATATCTATATTACCGTTAATAATAATTTAGCCGTATTTAATATTCAAATCCGTGTACGCATAGATTAAACTTTTAAATATGATAACATGAGTATACATAGTAAAAATAATATTTTAATAGACGAAAGTTTAAAACTAATATTTATTTTAAAAATATTTAACGTATATTAAACCTAATTCGTATATTTATAAAATTTTGTAAGTTTAATCGATGAAAGTTTCAAGCCAACACTAATACTCATGTAATTGTAAAAAAAAAATTCATATTATAAAGTGTAAGGTGTATAAAATGTAAGTGGTTATTTATATATTGTCTAAAGTTATCAAAAACATGAAGATTTATAATTTTACACTTAACTCCATATAATATATTTAAAATTCAACCACTAATGTTCTATTAATTGGTTTTGGATCTATTGCAAAGTGAGTAAAATTAAAAAGTGTAGAAAGCCATTCATAGTGTGACACGTGTTCCCCACTCTAAATTATACATAAAATCCACCAGGGGTAATATGGTCTTTTGACCCGTTTTTTCTTTTCCACCTCAAATTTCAAACGCAAATATCTCTTAAACGACAAACTTTTAGAAAAAACCGATTTCACCACAATTTTTAAAATTTGATTCTCTTTAATTTGGTATATATCTTGTTGAATATTACAAACTTTTTTTTTCTACATATCAAATGAGTCTTGATTTTCTTGATTTTTTTGACAATTTCGGACCTATTTTTTTTTACCATCATCAATTTTGAATCGTGAAAAATTTAAAACATGAAAATTATAGATTTGATTTACTCTTTACAAAGGTTTTTGAATCACTCAAATCCAATGTCATATGAGTAGTAAGATATCACACGTTAAAGATGACGTTTTACTCATATTTGTTGCACACAACGTGTTTGACGAAATGTCTAGCTTAGATTTTTTGTCTTAAAATCGAGTTAAATGCACTAATTTTTGTACAACAATGCACCTTTAGTCATTTTATTAATGTAAGATTCAAAAATTTTTTTTTTCCATTTTTTTACCAAAATTTTATAAGAAAAATATTGGCACATTTTTTACTACTAGTTATAAGTCCCGTGCACGCGCGGGGTTTACACATAAATCAAATTTATTTAAAATTTTAGTTTACTATATAGACATATAAGAATTTATCTGTGAAAATTGTGATATAAGTACAACTAATAAATATCCATGATTTTGTCATTATGTATTAATATCTATTAATATTTTGTACAAAACTTTATTGGATGAAAGATTTAACCTTTTTTTTTTAGCTAACATGGATGTTGAGGTTGAGGTGGTTGTTGTTGTTGTTGTTTAGAAGCACTTAATGAGCGTTGATGCAGTTAAAATATACTCCGTAAAGTTTTTTAAAAATGTTTTTACGGATATCCGTATATAAACTTTAAATAATAATTACATGAGTCGTTGTTATAAGTACAATCGCGTATATTTGATATCATGTTGTAAAAATGTGCGAGTTTATTAGCACGAGCGCTGTCGTTGTTATAAGTTAAAATATATTCGTATATAAACTTTTATTTAGCTGACATAGATGTTGTGGTTGATGTTGTTGTTTAACTTTTAACAATTAGTATCATGTTGTACGAAATGTGCGAGTTTAGTAGCACATAATGAGCTGATGAAGTTAAAATATACTCCGTAAAGTTTTTTAA
This sequence comes from Artemisia annua, assembly GCA_014162995.1. Lineage (NCBI taxonomy): Eukaryota > Viridiplantae > Streptophyta > Magnoliopsida > Asterales > Asteraceae > Artemisia > Artemisia annua. The sequence continues at coordinate 22,198 of LBNU01025826.1, read as the reverse complement.
AAATGTTTCCTGGATATCCGTATATAAACTTTAAATAATAATTACATGAGTCGTTATAAGTACAATCGCGTATATTTATTTTCATATCACAGTAACTCGTAATTAAATTTGATATCTATATTACCGTTAATAATAATTTAGCCGTATTTAATATTCAAATCCGTGTACGCATAGATTAAACTTTTAAATATGATAACATGAGTATACATAGTAAAAAGAATATTTTAATAGACGAAAGTTTAAAACTAATATTTATTTTAAAAATATTTAACGTATATTAAACCTAATTCGTATATTTATAAAATTTTGTAAGTTTAATGGATGAAAGTTTCAAGCCAACACTAATACTCATGTAATTGTAAAAAAAATTCATATTATAAAGTGTAAGGTGTATAAAATGTAAGTGGTTATTTGTTTATTGTCTAAAGTTATCAAAAACATGAAGATTTATAATTTTACACTTAACTCCATATAATATATTTAAAATTCAACCACTAATATTTTGGTTTTGGATCTATTGCAAAGTGAGTAAAATTAAAAAGTGTAGAAAGCCATTCATAGTGTGACACGTGTCTCCCACTCTAAATTATACATAAAATCCGCCCAGGGGTAATATGGTCTTTTGACCCGTTTTTTCTTTTCCACCTCAAATTTCAAACGCAAATATCTCTTAAACGACAAACTTTTAGAAAAAACCGATTTCACCACAATTTTTAAAATTTAATTCTCTTTAATTTGGTATATATCTTGTTGAATATTACAAACTTTTTTTTTCCACATATCAAATGAGTCTTGATTTTCTTGATTTTTTTGACAATTTTGGACCAATTTTTACCATCATCAATTTTGAATCGTGAAAAATTTAAAACATGAAAATTATAGATTTGATTTACTCTTTACAAAGGTTTTTGAATCACTCAAATCCAATGTCATATGAGTAAGATATCACACGTTAAAGATGACGTTTTACTCATATTTGTTGCACACAACGTGTTTGACGAAATGTCTAGCTTAGATTTTTTGTCTTAAAATCGAGTTAAATGCACTAATTTTTGTACAACAATGCACCTTTAGTCATTTTATTAATGTAAGATTCAAAAAGTTTTTTTTCCATTTTTTTTAACTGATGAACAAAATGTTATCATAAAAATTGATGAACCAAAGTAACTGATGAACATTTTGTTCATCAGTTACTTTAGTTCATCAATTTTTACAAAAATTGATGAAACCAAAGTAACTGATGAACAAAATGTTACTATAAAAATTGATAAACCAAATTAACTGATGTACAAAATGTTCATCAGTTACTTTGGTTCATCAATTTTTATTATAGGTTCATCAGTTAGTTTATTTGTGTTATCATAGGTTATAGGTTCATCAGTTAGTTTATGCTTTTTAGTTGATGAACATTAGTTGTTTTTGGTTCATCAGTTAATGACTTTTAGCTATTATGTTATAATAGGTTTATCAGTTTGTTTAAAAAAATAACGATTAAAAAGCATCACTTTTTGAATCTTGCATTAATAAAATGATTAATGATGCGTTGTGGTACAAAAATTAGTGCATTTAACGCAATTTAACATTAAAAATCTAACCTAGACATTTCATCAAACACATTGTGTGCAACAAATATGACTAAAACGTAATCTTTAACGTGCGATATCTCACTCATATCATATCGAAATTGAGTGATTCAAATTTTTGGGTAAAGAGTGAACCAAAATCTAAAACTTTTGTGTTTGAAGTATTTTATGATTCGGCAATTTTTAAGATAAAAAATAGGGTCGAAAATAGCAAAAACATAAAGGAAAGGGAAAATTATTAAAAAAAGTATTATACTTGCCACTGTTTCATCTTCTGGGTAGCGAACTATTTTTTTTTCATTTTGAGGGTAATTTTCTTTCAAATTCATCATCTTTAGGGTAATATGTGACATTTTTGCCCTTCGGGGAAAAAAAAGTTGTATTAGCTACGAGGGGCAAAAATGTCCAAAAATTTCACAAAATACTCTAAAGATGATGAATTTGAAAGAAAATTACCCTCAAAATAAAAAAAAATAGTTCGCTACCCATAGGGCTGAGCATCGGGTCGGAACCGACCCGAACCGACCCGACCCGAAAAAACCGAGAACCGAATTTCATGAAAAACCGGAACCGAAACCAAACCGACGGGCCGTCGGGTCGGTTCGGTTTTCGTCGGTTCGGTTCGGTTTTGTCGGTCTACGTGTATTTTGGCATGTTTTTTGTCGGTTTTGGGCCGAACCGAACCGAACCGACCCGAAACCGAATTTTATGAAAGACCGAAACCGAAACGAACCGACGGGCCGTCGGTCCGGTTCGGTTTTCGTCGGTTCGGTCGGTTTTGTCGGTCCGGTTCGGTTTTGAACCTTCGGTGCTCAGCCCTAGCTACCCAGAAGATGAAACAGTGGCAAGTATAATACTTTTTTTTAATAATTTGCCCTTAAAGAAAATCATTACCCAATAAATATGTAAAAAAAAAAAGTTTCGAAAAAATTAACAAGATTTATCCCAAATTAAAGAGAATCAAATTTTAAAAATTGTGGTGAAATCGGTTTTTTATAAAAGCTTGTCGTTTGAAAGTTATTTGCGTTTGAAATTTGGGGTGGAATTAAAAAAATGAGTCAAATGACCAAAATATCCTCTAACCAAAAATATTAAAGGAAAAAGGGAGGGAATTGGTGAGGTACACGTGATACTAGTTTATTTGTTTTTTAGACTTTTTAATTTTTTTCCCTTTTTAAAGTATCGCAACTCTTAATTGATTACCTCCTATTTTTTTTAAGTTTCTATTTTCATAAATTTGACACATATATTTTTATATGTTTTTTTTCCTCAATCAAATTATCCACAATGTTTATTAAAGTTTGACCAAAATTAATTCAATTTTAACTTTTTATTGGCCAATCATATTGCTCGATTTCGCCTATGTGTTAAAATCGAGCTTTCCTATTGGTCAAATGTTTTTTCCACTAGGATTAATTTTGCAAAATCACTCCGAAATGATGTAATTCTTTTATTATATAAAAGATGTCAATGAATCATTACCTAACAAAAACGGACCCATCCGTGAAGTATCTTGTGACCTACAACCAAACATCACATAACAACGTGTTTCACAATTTGAATAACAATGTATTATAGGGTAAATACTAGGGCTGAGCAATCCCGACCGACGCCCGATTCTGACCGACATCAATCGACACAAACCGACCTATACTCGGGTCGGGGCTCGTTTGGGTTTTCCAGCTTGTCGAGACTCGGGATTACCCGAGAAAACACAAAGAATACCATACAAACCGATTTCGTTTCGGGACTCGGGTCGGGAGTCGGGATTACTCGAACTAGACTCGGGTCGGGATTCGGTTAGGATTTTCTATCTAACCAAAAATATTAAAGGAAAAAGGGAGGGAATTGGTGAGGGACACGTGACACTAGTTTATTTGTTTTGGGTTAATTCTTTCAAAACGTACCATACTTGCCCAAAAAATCAGTTTTGAGTATCGACCTTTTTTTTTTCCTCATTGGTGTACTAAACTTCAAAATTTTGGCCTCTTTTACGCACTTTGGGACGATTTTGCCCCTCAAATCTTTGAAAATTCAGGGGCAAAAATGTCATAAAATTGTACGAAAATGCGTAAAAGAGGCAAAAAATGCAAGTTTAGTACCCCAATATGGAAAAAAAAAAGGTCGATACTCAAAAGTGATTTTTTTGGGCAAGTATGGTACGTTTTGGCATAATTAACCCTTATTTTAGACTTTTTAATTTTTTTCCCTTTTTAAAGGATCGCAACTCTTAATTGATTACCTCCTATTTTTTTTTAAGTTTTTATTTTCATAAATTTGACACATATATTTTTATATGTTTTTTTTTCCTCAATCAAATTATCCACCAAGTTTATTAAAGTTTGACCAAAATTAATTCAATTTTAACTTTTTATTGGCCAATCATATTGCTCGATTTCGCCTATGTTTTAAAATCGAGCTTTCCTATTGGTCCAATGTTTTTTCCACTAGGATTAATTTTGCAAAATCACTCCGAAATGATGGAATTCTTTTATTATATAAAAGATGTCAATGAATCATTACCTAACAAAAACGGACCCATCCGTGGAGTATCTTGTGACCTACAACCAAACATCACATAACAACGTGTTTCACAATTTGAATAACAATGTATTATAGGGTAAATACTAGGGCTGAGCAATCCCGACCGGCGCCCGATTCTGACCGACATCAACCGACACAAACCGACCTATACTCGGGTCTGGGCTCGTTTGGGTTTTCCAGCTTGTCGAGACTCGGGATTACCCGAGAAAACACAAAGAATACCATACAAACCGATTTCGTTTCGGGACTCGGGTCGGGAGTCGGGATTACTCGAACAAGACTCGGGTTGGGATTCGGTTAGGATTTTTTAGCTTGTCTGTTTCGGAATGGGTCGGGATCGGGTCAGGACGGGTCGGTTTCGGCCCGATGCTCAGCCCTAGTAAATACAGTCGTTTATTTACCATCTTCTTGAAACTTTTTACGTACACTTTTTACCGTCAGAGACTAACGACGTAATTCACCCTATAATACATTGAAGTATAAAGTCGTTTTCTAGTAACGAAGAAAGACGTTTAATAAGTCCTATCCATCTAAAGTTCCTTGAAGTTGTATAAATCTATTATAGCGTATGTTCGTTAAGCATAGCGGTTTAATACAGGCTATCTCTCGTTGTTTCTTGCTTCTAGATTATCATATTCTAGCTTCTCGCTATTTAGCTATTAATTAATTATTTAAAACCGAAAAAAAGTTATATTTTCGTATAAATCTCGTTTGATTGATAACAAGTTATCAAGCCTTTTTTTGTTTGGTAAATTTTTAATCCGTTCATTTGTGCTTCCAGTTACAAGCAATGTCACTTTTGCGCATTGTTATTTTTTTTTATTTTTTTTCTGTCCTTATTCTTCTACCCATCTTAAAACATGACATATTGAATTCACTTATTCACTTTTATGATCTCATATCATTTTGACACCATAAAGAAACTATACTAACAGAATAAGTAGGAGATAAAAGGTAACTGATCCGTCCTAATAATATTGTTTACATTTTCTTTTCACTTTTACTCAAATTAACTATCCATTTTTAAATACAGACAAATCGAGTTTACTATAATACCCCCAATTGACGTCATTATTACAAACTTAAAGAAGTTATAAAATAATTACTTGAGGATAAAACTGTCATTATAAAAAAAGTTAAAAAAATAAAATAAAGTTGTAGTGATGATATATATATATATATATATATATATATATATATATATATATATATATATATATATATATATATATATATATATATATATATATATATATATATATATATATATATATATATATATATATAGATTTGCGTTCATGTGGTGTACAAGCTTAAAATAGATACAATAGGCACACTTGTGGACCGTTGGATCAAACTTGATAAATCAAGATCAAAATAAATTAAATGAATTAATTAGTTAATGTTTTAAGGGTATTATAGTAATATTAGTATTTGACATTGTTTGATTCTTCAACTAAACCTTTATTCTCTCACTTACACAATTACCATCATATTTCTTGTAGTCTCTCTCGTTTTCATCCTCTAAACCGTATCACACCCATGCACATACATGCATCCGCCGCCGCTAGTTTTACTCGAGTTGGCCTTTTTCATCCTCGGCATGTCTATCTTCACAAAACAATGATCTTCACATAGTTCTCATGTGGCGACGGTGATTCGTTCAGCCACCTTTTCTCATTCTCAGGCGTTATATCGAGTTGCAACATATTCAGATTTATGATTTTTGGGTTGTGTGTTTTGTGTCTTTGATTGGTTCATGCTTTTTGTTTCAATCAAATGTCAATGATGTCCCCACAACTTATCCGGAGACTGCGGAAAACTAGCAAACGACATCGGATTATAAACCGATTTCATAGGATTTATTGCCAACCACGAGTTTCAGATTTATTCGCCGCTGTCACCATAGTTTTTCCGTTTGCCGCTTGTCTAAATTGAATCAGATGCGGGTGCACTTTATTAACATGTGTATTAGTGTATTACTTTCTAGATCGGTTCCTTTGTAATATTTTGCTACCATATGATGGAGCACATGAGCAGTTATAATTTTAAACGATCATAACTTATAAGTAATAAATTAGTGGCGTTGATGAATGAGCAGTTATTGCAAAAAAGTGAAATGTGTACTCCCTCCGTCCCAAATTTATTGTCCATTATTGACTTTTTTAGTCTTTCTTCTTCAACTTTGACCTTAAATATTTTTGTGGGAGTTATATAATATTTTATGCAAAATATATAAATAGATTTGGTTTTAAGTGTACTTTTTAATGGTATAATTTTTCATCAATTATTATATAATAAAAAATATATATTTATGGTCAAAGTTGAACCAGTTTGACTTTGAAAATTCAAACTGGACAATAATTTTGGGACAGAGGGAGTATTAGTTTATTAACATTCTAAAAAAAGGTATTAATTTATTAGCATATGTGTGACTCAATTAATTAACATGTATATTAGTATTAGTTTATTAACATGTGTTAGTTTAAATCATACACCAAATGTGTCAAAATATATATATATATATATATATATATATATATATATATATATATATATATATATATATATATATATATATATATATATATATATATAGTGTGTCACTAAAAATATATTATGATACTAAGTGTGTTAAACGGCATAGTTTGCCTTTAAAAATGTGTCATAAAAACTAGTGTGCTTTTAGAAAGTTCAGGGGGAAAAAATGAAAAAAACAAAATTAAAGAAAGGAATCAACTTTGTCTCTCACAATTCAAGCAGACACTCACCATCACCACCACCACCACCGTCTTCTGTCGCCACCGTCTCCATCGCCACCACTCCACGTCGCCACCATCTTCCGTCATGCAACCACCACATCAATCTTCACTCTTCCCAGTATTCAAACATCATCATTCCCAAACACCTCCGTCGCCCCCGTCATCACCACCTTCGTCGCCATCATCACCACCACTTCGCTCAAACAAAACGCACACTCACATAAAAAATAATCCGATAAAGCACACACCATTGGATTAGGGCATCAGTTGAATTACTCAATTATGTTGATATAAAAGAATCCGTGATATTCAAATTACTCAAAATAATCTTCTAATTCAGGTTATTCATAAATTTCATTCAACTCATTTTAAGCTTATTTCTTTCTTATTTTATCTGTTTTTTTTAATCTATACGAGTATGGTATGTTTTGTTTTTTTTGTGTGTAAATATGTGTAAAATTAGAGCATTTGTGTAGATTCAGAATTGTGTAGATCAAAATCAATGACGTAATGATTTTCGAAGTTTTGACAAAAAAATGCATCAAAGATGCGCTTATAAAAATTTATCACCATGTGTTTGATAAAATGTCTAAACAATATTTTATGGAATACGATGCACTAATTTAAACCATATGTGTTTATTACTTAATTATATGACATCTTATGGCATCTGTGTGTAAATTTGCAGCATGAGATTACACATTAGGGCATCAGATTGTATTAGTGCATCTGTGATTGTGGTTGATGCATCAGTTGGTACATCCTAAAAGCCTTTGGAACCGACTTATTTAATTGCATCTGTTTGAGGTACTTTAGTGCATCCGTTTGAAGACATTTAGTGCATCCATTTGAGGTACTTTAGTGCATCTGTTTTTTAAGTAGGGCATCAATAAATCATGGGAGTCGATATCAAATGTTACATATTGGATTAGAGGAAAAGCCATTTGCTAACTTGGATAACATTTAAACATTCTATCTTGTGTAGGAAGTCTCCCGTAAACTGTGTCATCCATAAGATATAAGTATGATTAGTGCTTATTTAGTAATTGTGAATGATTGTTAGTTTTGTTAGTTTCTTTTAAACTAGTAATTGTCATCTCTTTGTACATGAAACTTCCAATAAATATAAACATCAAATGTTCTGTTTAGTTAGCATCACCAATATCAACCTAGAATAACTCTCACGGCTTTCCATGAAAAGATTGACGTATTGATCCTCACTCCCGTGAGAATGTAGAGAGGCTTCAAGACGAACCTTTGAGCCATTTGGAACCAACTTATTTAATTGCATCCGTGAGTATGTTAGTTAATTTGATTAGTGCATCGGAAAGGTATATATTAGGGCATCTGTGAGTATGATTAGTGCATCGAAAGGTAGATATTAGTGCATCGAAAAGGTAGATGTTTACATGAGGACAGGTGCCTGTTGTTTTAAATTTTACTTCTCTTTAGTAACCACACCAATTTGAGTTCCCTTTTGTATTGACATTGCCGCTACTTACGAGTTGCCTATTGTTGGTGTGCATCACATGGAAGCTCATGCTTTAGTTGCTAGGCACATGCTTTAGTAGCTAGGTAAGAGTTTGCAAATGCACCCAAACCCCCTTTTCCGTAAAAGGCGTAAAATAGATACTGCCAGTGATTTGAAACTTGAGTCTTTACCAAAATATACTTTTTTTTAGCTTAGCTTCATTTGGGTTTATTGAAGACATTTTAAAGGAAAACACAGGCTTGGTTAATAATAAAGAAAATGGTTGGTTCACACCTTCAAGAAATAGTTTTAGGTATGAAAATGGTCAATTTTCTTGCTCGACTCCACCTGATCTTGCACTAAGCATCTCATTTAGTAACAATAGTCCAGAATCCTTTGTACGAATTCTACAAGGAGTGTGAAAAAACATCCTCCTATATAAGGAAGAGAGCTGACAGTGTTTACCATTCATGTCCATGTACACAACTCAACTTAATGATATGAATACAGACATCAAGAAAGATGGTTCAGAAAACATGAAGCAAAGTTCGGGCCCATGGGTTTATAGACCTCAACCTGCTTCAGGATGACGTTTGGACTACATGTTTAGTGCAATGTGGGATCCAACAATTGTTAAAGGTTGCAACTTGAGCCCTCTGACTCCATCCTCAAATGTGAATATCAGCAGAGTTGGCTTCTTGATTCATTCAAATTAGTGAGTATCTCCCTCTCAAATTCATTAATATTTGGTATATAGTGATAATAGCAATTTTGACCAATTTACCGATGAATGTCTCAATTGGTTTGTCTTATCTCGAATGGCTCAAATGGTGTACTTTAGTGCATCAGTTTGAGGTAATTTAGTGCATCCATTTGTATCACAGTAGCAAAACAATTTCAGTTTTATGATAGTAACAAAACAAGTACTTGTGGGAGGTTGGTTTTTAATATATTTTACTCTTTCTCTTATTCGCGTATTATTTTTCATCACATTTCTCATTTTTTCTGATTTTGTGTTTTTACTCATGTATCTAACTGGTCTGTTTATTATAAATTTCTGGTTTATTCTTATTATAAGAGAAAGTTAAGATAACAATGCTATTTTGACTTCACAACTTTTGGTTTTTTCTTTATAGCGTTACATATGTTCAAAAAATTCAAGAATTTTTTCTTTTTGCTGTGCATATTATAAATTTGTTAATCTTGTATGGCCTACCTAATCTATATCATTTATATAGGTTGCAACTGGTAGATAATTGAAAAAGTAGCATGGTCACTACAGGGCTGTTACTTGCTTGGTGTTCTCTATGGATCTTTCACTTTTGATTTCCGGTGCTGAGGACGGATCTATTCGAGTTTGGTCACTTCTGACGTATCATCCTTTTACCCTTTTTTTATGTTCGTGAATTGTAATTCTAGGGTTCATGATAGTGGACTGACAAGTACTTTTATTACTTTTGGGGATTAGGATATTTGACGAGGAGCGGCAACAGAGAGCAGGGCATCTCTATGAGTATAGCTTATTTGACCATGCTTTTCCAGTAACCGATATTGTTACAGGCTATGGAGGATCTAACGCAATTATAGTGTCAGCTTCACAGGATCGTACTTGCAAGGTTTATATCCTTCAGTCTTCACATTCTCTCTTATGCCTTTTCCAGAGTGACGTTATTTACTAACAATAGAATCTTAGTCATGTTGTTGACATTTATTTTCTTTCTTTATGTATAACGTTCATCATCACAGGTATGGAGCTTAGCTAGGGGAACTATGTTGAGAAATATGGTGTTCCCTTCGGTAATTGATGCAGTTGCGTTGGATCCCGGGGAGCATGTTTTTTATGCTGGTGGTAATGGTCTAGGAAAATCAAACAACAAGTATGGGTTATTGGTACATTATCTGATCAAAGGTATATTGACTTTCAAACATCCATATCCTGAGTATTCCTAGGATTTTATCATTTTCATCATGAAGATCCTAGTTTCCTACAATTCTGGACTTGTCTAAGAAATTGTTATGATTACCTGTATATATATCAATGATAAAAGTGACTGGTCAATAGAGATAACTAACTTCATATAGTGTGTAAACTTCTGTTTTACGGACGGGTAATCGAATTGAATGAAGTACAAATATGAAGTTGTTTTACGAACGGCAAAAATCATGGTGAGGCTACACCTTTTAAACTTGACACACTCTTAAAATTAGTAGATATAAAGGGAATAGACGGGAAACAAATTCACTTTGTGGTTCAAGAGATCATAAGACCCGAAGGCACAGATTATGATGCTAAAAGCAACGATTTTTCTGCTGAAGCTTTTAAGAAACAAGGATTGCAGGTTGTTAGCGGGCTAAGTCAAGAACTAAGTAACGTCAAGAAAGCAGCAGGAATGAATAAGAGGGCACCAATTTATGTTCATGTCATTTGTATGTAGTGTAGTTGTTTGATAAGCTTAAATGCAATAGGTGTAAATCATTGTTATTTATACTTTTCCAATTATGATTGGTTTTTATATTTATTATGATGAAAACTTCTTATTCTTTTGTGGTATCATGTTAGTGATGTAAAATCCATTTTAACTAGTAAGTAAAACCTAATTTAGTGCATCTGTTTTGTTTATTAAGCGCATCCGTTTGTTTAGAGAAACAATGTATTAGTCTATTTAGAAGCCGTGCATCACTATAATACTATATATTGATGAAATAACATTTACCACATCCTTAATATGATTATGGTAAGAAAAAAGTAGTGAAATCACAAGAAGTTGACACATCAATGTTACGAAAAACAAATGCATCATGTTAATACAAGGATGATGCGCGTTGTTTATAGCTATGATTCGTCATTTGGTGCATCCGTTTTGTTTATGTTATGTGCATCAATTTGTGTAAAAAAATTTCTTGTGCAATCATATTGTGACATTTATGTCCAACTAGTTACTAGTCCATGCAACAACTTACTTTTTTTTTTCTTTTGGCCTTAGTGCCCCCATGTACTCGATAGGTGTGGATTTGAGTTCCCCGACAAAAAAAGCACACCATAATATGCAAAATAATACAAAGAAAAATATAGTTTTATACGGTTAGATACTTGGTCCATTGACACACAAATTGGTCTTAGATAAAAAAAGGCAATACAATTGCTCACATATTGACTACCTCTAAACATTAAGATAATTACATATCGGAAAAAAGAAAAGAAATACAACAACATAAAACTTTACATCTTGCTCTAACCTTAAGCAACTTGTTACTAAACCTAAACGGTCAAACTCTATTTTAAATGCTAACAAGGGTCAATCACTCATCACATTCACAGACATCAAATTCAGTACTTTGTCATTAGCAACTCCAATTTCCTGTGTGTTTTTTCTAATGACTGATTGCAATTCATTCCCGGGTAACTTCTTGGCACATTTCTGCAACACAACCTTCCTCACGCTTATTCCAGCTGCAATATGTTATTAAATTACTTCATCGTTCAGCAGAATATTATAGAATGAAGTGTCAAGGGGATCAACAAACCAGGTGAAGGTGTCCTAGCAATAGTAGATTTAGGGATCGCAATAGTAGATTTAGGGCGAAAGAAGGTGGAACATAATAATTTAAAAAAGATATACTTTGCTTTCATCTACGCGACACTTAGGACCTTTTTTCCATGTAGATGAGCAGGAAGACAGTCTATACTGGTTTTCTTTTACTTGATGGCCAATAAGTAGTAAAAACATCCCATTACTAGCCATTTATATATGCAAAAGAAGCTGCTAATAAGTTTATGAAGTGTGAACATTGTATATACCAACTCGATGAAGATACAAGATACTTTGATTGAACAAACTAAATGTCTAAAATTCAGGCATCTGTTTGTTAAACAGCTAATGCATAACTATTATATAACTGCATCACAATTATGAAATTCCATTTAGTCATTTTATCAAACATCTTGTGTGCAGTTTTTGTAAACATGTTTCAAAGTGTTTTTTTGTCTCAAATTTGCTTCAAATAACTAATCTATAAAAAACACTTAAAATTGATACATCTATAAAAACACATGTTGATTACCGAATCAAAATTCATAAAACAAAAGCCTAACTCATAACAAACCAGAATCAATACAGATAAAATCTAACAAACACATATATCAACTATATATTTGATCTTAGATCACAAAACTAACAAAAATATAAATGGATTAAGTTAAGAAACTTACTTTGTTCGATAATTTGAGAATTAGAACGAGAGGATTTAGTGAATGTGATAACTTACAGTGTTTTTATGTTGATTGGAAGAAATGAGAGGATTTAGTGAATGTGAGTAATCTGAAAAAAAAATTGAGAGAAAAAGAAATGGACCGTGAATTAGAGAAAGAAGAAATGAGAAAAAAATAGGCATTGTATATGATAACGAAGAATTTACATACTTGTCCCTTGAAAAAAGAAGGATAGGATAAACAGGCCCTTGTAGTTGGAATGAAAAAAGGAGGGGAAGGAGAGGGGGTGATTTGTACACTTTTCTCACTTTTCTATCAAAGTGGACTTTTTTTTCATGATCTCACCTCTCTCTCTCTCTCTCTATATATATATATATATATATATATATATATATATATATATATATATATATATATAGGGTAGGGTTCTAGAGAAAAGTGTATTTGAATAGAAAAGTGAGAAAAAAAGTTACAGGGTAGATTATGAAAACATTACAAACTTCGGGGTAAAAAAGAAAAAAAACAAAAAAAAAATGAAGATCGTCTTCTTAATCAGATACCACCAACACCAACTCAGACACACACACACCGACTCAAACACACACACTCACAATCACTATCACCACCATCGTCACCCGCACCGTCGCCACCACCACCGTCGCCACCATCATCGTCACCACCACCACCGTCACCACCATCACTTTCACACACAATTCGATTAAAAACCAAACACACTCCAATCTGAAACACACTCAATCCGATCAAAGAAACACACCGATCAGAAACATACACTCCGATCAAAAAACACACACACTCCAATCATCAAATAATCAAAAAATTAAAGATAGCAAGTGACCTAATTCCATTCATTAGAAAAAAAAGTAAGTGTTTAATTATAGGTTTTATTAATTTATATGTTATTTTAGTGCATCATTGTGTAAATTATAAAATAATCGTTGTTATTGTTGAATGAAATTACATATTAAGGTATTTGTATATATTAAATTACAATTTAGTGCATCTGCCTTAATAATATGTTACAACATTAGTTAGTCTGAATAAGTGCATCCTGATTGATGTTATTGCATCTTTTACTATGGTAAGAGCAGCATCTTATAAGTTAGGGCATCTGTTTGTTTTGTTTGATTAGTGCATCAAAAAATGTGTTATGAAATCTCTTAGATAATATCATCATGTTATAAGTTAAGGCATCTATTTGTTTGATTATTGCATCTAAAATAAGCGTTAGTGCACCTGTTAGTATAATNCACCCGCACCGTCGCCACCACCACCGTCGCCACCATCATCGTCACCACCACCACCGTCACCACCATCACTTTCACACACAATTCGATTAAAAACCAAACACACTCCAATCTGAAACACACTCAATCCGATCAAAGAAACACACCGATCAGAAACATACACTCCGATCAAAAAACACACACACTCCAATCATCAAATAATCAAAAAATTAAAGATAGCAAGTGACCTAATTCCATTCATTAGAAAAAAAAGTAAGTGTTTAATTATAGGTTTTATTAATTTATATGTTATTTTAGTGCATCATTGTGTAAATTATAAAATAATCGTTGTTATTGTTGAATGAAATTACATATTAAGGTATTTGTATATATTAAATTACAATTTAGTGCATCTGCCTTAATAATATGTTACAACATTAGTTAGTCTGAATAAGTGCATCCTGATTGATGTTATTGCATCTTTTACTATGGTAAGAGCAGCATCTTATAAGTTAGGGCATCTGTTTGTTTTGTTTGATTAGTGCATCAAAAAATGTGTTATGAAATCTCTTAGATAATATCATCATGTTATAAGTTAAGGCATCTATTTGTTTGATTATTGCATCTAAAATAAGCGTTAGTGCACCTGTTAGTATAATTTAGGCATCAATCGACTTGTTACAACACTTGTTTGTATTAGTGCATCAAAAAAATGTGTTACAGCATCTCTTAGTATGATAAGAGCCTGATGTTAAATTAGGGCATTTGTTTGTTTGATTAGTGCATCAAAAAAAATGCATCAGGACACCTATTAGTATGATAAGGGCATCATGTTATAAGTTAGGGCATCTGTTTGTATGTTTATTGCATCGTTGCAACTACTCGGGCATCTGCTTGTATATTTAGTGCATCGATGAACAAATTAGGGCATCAATGAGTAAGATTAGGGCATCGTTAAACATATTAAGGCATCTATATTTGTGTTTAGTGCATCCGTTTGTATGTTTAGTGCATCTTTTAGTATGATAAGAGCATCACATTATAAGAAACGAAAACGAGAACTGGAAATTTCTTATTTTGAACATGTAGAGAGAGAACTGAAAAAAAAAACGAATCCTGTATTCTATGTGAGTTTGTGAAATATATGTTTTTGATTTTCTCATGTACAACTTGTGGGGCACTTCTTGGATGAGACTTGTGTCAATCCTACATTTATTATCAACCATCATGAGATAATGAGTCCGCTTGCAAAATGGCATCGACACATATGAGGATTGATTGAATGTTTTGAATTGTTTGTTAACAAGAATGAGATATTTAGTGATACTTTGATGGTATCGAATTGGATTTATTTTTATTATTTTTCCCTCATTAGACTATGTTAGCCATTGTTAGATATTTAGCGTCAATAGAAATTTGTCTAAAGTGTATTTTTATGCATAAATAATTTAATTTTTGTACATCATATAATCATATATGACCCAGCCCGTCAATTTAGTCAACATGAAAAAAGACATTGGTGATCTTACATATTCATTGTTCAGGATCAACACAGTTGATGATGAAGCAATGGCTTTGGATGAAGAGTTCATAAAAGCACTTGAGAATGGTCTGCCACCAACCGCCGGTTGGGTTTGGGTATCGACTGACTTGCCATGTTTCTCAAAGATTCACATAATATCAAGGTTTGTGGTTTCATTAAAGGTCTTTATTGTCTTATATTAATTCATTACAGAGATGAGTACTTATCATATACGGCTAAACAGGAAGTCACTTTATTTCCAGCAATGAAACCAGTTATCCAAGCTTCATCAGCAACACCAAGTACCAGTTCGTTGGATGCTCACCACACAGGATCAACTTATAGTGGGCAGGTATGTTAAATCTCTAAATTGGTTGATGTTTGTTGTCGTTTTCTTCCTTTTCCTCTC
This sequence comes from Artemisia annua, assembly GCA_014162995.1. Lineage (NCBI taxonomy): Eukaryota > Viridiplantae > Streptophyta > Magnoliopsida > Asterales > Asteraceae > Artemisia > Artemisia annua. Next base: position 6,453 of record LBNU01025826.1, on the reverse strand, counting down.
TTGTTAAGTTTCTCTTAAGTTTATTGGAGGCTTTAGTAAATAAATTTTCTGCCTTAAAAAAAGATTTGACACATGTTTATGACAATAGTAGTGCATCCATTTGTATGTTTAGTGCATCATTGGAAATACTTGGGCATATCTTTGTATGTTTAGTGCATCGATAAACATATTAGGGCATCAGTGAATATGATTAGTGCATCGTCATACATATTAAGGCATCAGTGTGTATGTTTAGTGTATCCGTTTGTATGTTTAGTGCATCATTGGTCATAGTGCGGCATCCATTTGTATACGTCTATTACGCCTAAATAGGTATATGTGTTTAGTTTACTGTAAGAAGATTGCGTTAGTTATTAAATATTTGAATAACTTTGAGTCACTTAATATGTAATTGGTTCAGTTACCTGCAAGTGACTTTGTGAATAGTTGATTTAGGTTTAGTACATGAGAGATGTAAAGGTGTTTGTTAATTAGTTCCCGTGTTCGAATAATAATAGTGTTACGTCATTTTACACATTATTATTACTCCCAACTGCTACCGCTAAGAACTACTGCTAGTTTCGCCAAACATAGCCTAAAAGTAAGAGACATCACACAGATCCGATTGTGGGTATGGAACCAAAGTTTCAAAAATCTGATCTGTCTGGATATGAAATTTCTGTTAGTTTATAAATATTACTAGTTGTATTAAATGTCTTCTTATGACCCCTAATTAGGTCTACTTTTGTATGTATTTAGTTTGTTGCAAGAAGACTGCAATAGTTATTGGATAACAAGAGTCACGTGATATGTTCTTAGGCCAATTAAATGAAAGTGACTGTGTTTTGTTGATTCTTCACGTTTTCTGTTAATATTTTTTTGATTGTTTGATATAGAAGCTAGTTATTCAGTTACTAATCAAGTACTACTTTAGTGCATCCGTTTGAGGTAATTTAGTGCATCCATTTGTACCACATTAGTAAAACAAGTTCAGTTTATGACAGTAGCAAAACAAGTGACATCAATTACTAGTTCACTTTTTTGACAGCAACATAACAAGAGGGTGTTTGGGAATGCTTTTCTAAATCTATTTAAATGACAAATATGTAAATGGATGAACATAATAGGTAAATGGGTTGAAATGGCCACCTGTAATGTTAAGTTTTTTGCGGCCTCTTCTATAATCTATCCAACATGTGTAGTTGCACTCGCATGTCTGAAATTTTTGGCACAGGTCAAGAGCACCTTCTCCAACTTCTATTTGACGAGCTTTAGTTCATCTTTTGTTGTTTCAGTAGTTTCTTCTTTTGTCGTTTTCTCAACATTGTTGGTGTTGCTAGATCGGTGATAAGTAGATCTTTTTCGAGAGCCCTGATCTTTTGGAATCCATGAAAATGTTCATACAGTTGCTCACCATCAAAAGTTGCTACTGAAAGTCTGGATGATTTAAATTACTTCTTCTTCACAGGTTATCGGGATGCATTTCATGAACCCACCTACTATCATGAAACTTAGTGAGATCATCCGAGGTGCAGATACATCAGATTAAACATTTAATGTAACAAAGAACTTGGCCGAAAGGTGTTTACTTTTTTCTGCTAAACATATCTTTAAAGTACTACTTTTACTTTCTCCTAACGTTTAAAAAATTCAGGTTTGGCAAGATTTTCATTTGCTCAAAGGATTATTCTTGGTTCATCCAAATAATCCATATATACAAGGATGTTTGGCAAAATCAGGTAACGTTTTAATACAGTTACACTTTTAAAAATTATATTTGTTTTTATTTTTACCCCTTTGATATCACAAGGACTATTTCACACGCATGCACTCCTCCAAAACCCGATTCATTAGATAAAGAGCAAAAAGAAAACCTGTAACAGCTTCATTACTAAAGGATGATAACAGCTTAAATTCGTATAGATAATAAAGTTGTGGCTATTCAGAAATGGGAAAAGGTGCTTTGTATCTTGATTTTGTTAGAAGACATAAAATGTCATGGGTAGCTAGACCTGGGCAGAGGTCGCGACCTCAAAGATATGAATTCCTCGCCTTAAAGTATGGAATTGCAGCTGGTGTGTTCACAAAGAATGTTGATACAGTTAACACACTTACTCAAGCATTGAGGGATGGAGCAGTTTGATTAGGAGTTCTGTTTGTTGTTATCGCATCATGTTTAGACGCCTCGTATACTACTGACGAGCTTTCTAAGTACTGCCTTTAGGAACTTGAACTCGTGTGCTCTGAAGATCGTATTTCTGGTTCAGTGGCATGCTCCGGATTTGAGGCTAAAGTTGTTAACAAACTTGCTCTTGAGAGGATGGTGATCGGGATTGCTTCCAACCCGATTAAAAAGCATAAGAGAACACGGTTACGAGGTGTATTTTGTGACCTATTTTGTGACGTAAAGATCAAATGTATAAAAACGATATGCTCGTATATGGTATTTTGAGTCATCAGCATCTTAATAATGTATTATGTGACGTAAAGATATCAGGTTTTAGAGATACGTATACTAAAAATATTTATATCGTATTTTGTGACGTAATAATGTATTGCGTGTAAATAATAAGTAGAAAAATAATAGACAATTGAAAGTATTAATGAACGTGGACAATATTATGGACAATGGGAAAAAATATGAAGAGTTACAAAGAGGCCACTGGACAAAAAGAAGGGAATGGGAAAACACACCCTATAAAATAAAAAAAGTTACAATGAGACCCTTGTAGTTGGCTAAAAAAATGAGGGGAAATGGGAGGGTGTGATTTGTACACTTTTCCCACTTTTCTATCAAAGTTGCCTTTTTTCATGATCCCACCTCTATATATATATATATATATATATATATATATATATATATATATATATATATATATATATATATATATATATATATATATATATATATATATATAGGGTGGGGTTAAAATAAAAGTCCCTTATAATAGAAAGTGTAGGAAGGATTGTGGGAGTGACATGTGTCACCCCCATGCCACATCATATGACACGTGTCACCCCCCTGCCAAAAAAAATTTTTTTTGGGGCAAAAAAAAAATAATAATAATAATAAAAAAAAAAAAAAAA